>SNQJ01S0064789.1:0-12751 GCA_010110895.2 Picea sitchensis
TAAATTAACTTGCATATGACAGTGAGACCAGTGAGCTTGCAAGTGTGTAACTGTATTGCTTGGTGTTGTAGACTGAAAATTGAATTAAGTGGTTAAGTGTGGGATTGATTTTAGCCCTATCTAGGTGTCAACCCAAAACTCTCTTCCCCCTATTACCAAGTGGTTGATGGATGCTCAAGAAGTGAGGCAACGAGGCCTACCCTAGCTTCACAGGTCAACCCTAAGGCCGAGTACTCCGGAAAATTTCCGTGGCTATCCTCAAAACCCCAGTTTTTAAGTGGCGAAGATGGTGAGTTAAGGTGTCCTATTAAGTCTAATTAATGAATTTTAGATCTATGAGCTAAAAAATGTGAAGTGTGATTGAGTGCTTGTAGCTTGCTCAACAAAGTTACCAAAGTACTGAAAATTGAAAGATGTGAAGGCTGAAGCCCTTAAACAAAGAAGTTGCAAAATGAGTTCTTAAGTGTTGAGTTGTTGCGTGTAAATGTTAAGAACTGAAATTGCTTTGTGAAACTGAGAACTGTGAAAAAGAAGGTTGAAGCCTTTGAACCAAAAGATTGCAAGGTGAAAGCTTTGATGTGATTATTGCATGTGAAATATAAAACAAAGTAAACAACTTTCGGAAAGTAAAAAGATTGATTAAGCCCTTAAGATGTTGATACTTGCATGCGTGTATATAAGATGGAAGACTTAAAAATCAACTGCTTGCATGTAAAGTAAAAGACATAATCGAAAAGTTAATTAACCAATTAGTGCATGCATGTGTGATGGGTGAAGCTTTAAGAAATTAAAGATTGCATGCAAGGTAAAATAAACTAAAAGCAAAAGATCCTCAGTGCCTCCACGGGCTCTAAGCTAGCATGTGTTATGAGATCTATTCTAGATTATTTTAAGTTAAGCATGCATGTAGAAATCACGATTAATCTAGCTAAGCTTGCAAAATAAAGACTGAAAGGAAAGCAAGCTGCTTGGGTACAACTCCTTCGGGCTTGCGTTTACAGTATTTTAGAGTAGATCGGGAATAAGAAAACGTTACCCAATGAGAGGAGTTGTTTGGAGGATGTGTTGTGCATGTGATTTGGGCAGCATGCCCTCTTGTCCTGGTAAGAACCTGCAAAAATCAACAAGCTATTGCTTACTGATTTGAGCTGCAACACACTCAGAAAATGTTATGAAATCTTTGTTTTTTAGACAAAGATTTCGTGCATACAAGAACCAGAAAATTAAATGATTTTAGGTGACCTATCTAAGCATGTTATCTACCGAAATGAAGAATGAGAGAAGGTGAACAATATCAGAAATAATTTGGAGTGTATGTGAGAAGTAAAGGTAAATCCGTGCTTGGACTTATTCCAATATCCTCTCCTTGAAGTGTCCTGCAAAGCTTAAACAGAATGTGAGACGAAGATAGATAATGAAGACATATATTAATAATCAAAACTACTTTTAATCATTAGAACATGCAGATCAAATAAGTTAACAATTATACAATCACTAAACTTAGTTAAGTAAAATACTTTACCCAACAATCTACCTATAATCACACAAATATCTGAAACAAAACGATTTCACCTCATATGCATATAACGAGCCCAGACTACTCTTGAGATCCGTGTATCCTCCAAAGCATTTCCTTTTATTATCCAAATGGAAGAAGTTATAGCAACTACTTGCTACAAGTTCTTCAAGAGCCACACCAATGAAGACAAGTGACAATAATGATGAGAGAGGAAGAGAATAAGATAGTGAGAAAATGGTAGCATAACAGTACAATAATGAAAGGTGAGTAAAGAGTGAGGGAGAGGTTTCTTAAATAGCAAAAGAAACCAAGGAGACCCCTCTTAGATCATTGACAAATGTCAAGATCTAAATTCATGAGGAAACTCAAACCAATGAAAGAGTGAGCTTTTAGGGTGAGGGGAAATGGCAAGAAGAGTTGGATGGGTGAAGAAAGAAAGGCAAGGAAGGGGCGAATTTGGCAAGAGGAGACCCACGTATGGGTTGAAGGAGGAGATCCATGCTTTCATTCCACTTTTAATGAGATGTTTCCATCTCTGCATGAGACATTTCCCAAATCAACTGAGGATAAAGCGTGAGTTTGAGGGAAAGCATGAGAGTGAATGAGGGCGTGTGGGGGGAAAGCGTGGGACACACTCCCAAGTGATACGTGATAGGTAGAGAGTGGTACAAGTTGGAAGAGGGGAGGCCCATGCTCTAAATTAAAGCAACATCCAAATTAAAACATGAAGTTTCCACTTTCACGTAGAGGGTGACGTGAGGTTGACTAGGAGGCATGCGTGTGAGCTTACGTGAGGGAAATGAGGTGAGTGTGGGAGTGTGGAGTCCACACTCCAAAGTGAGGTGGATGGGTAGAGAGGGTCGTGTGAGTGGAAGGAGAGGTCCCACGTTTTAATTAAAACATGAAATTATTATATCACGTGGGAGAGGGGATGTAAGCTCAAAGTGGGAAATAAAATGAAATTTAATTAAATGAATGGGTGAAGGGGTAGGTAAAGGTTAGGAAGGGTATGGGTAGGTTAGGTGGGCTCTCTCAACATTATTTTCACCTTTACTTCACTTAATTTGGTCCACTATTACAAAATTTACATTTTCCCATGTTCTGGGTTTGGCAATTAAAACCGCCATTTTCCGAAAAACTCCTAAAGTGGACAAACAACCTAGCAAAACTTGTCCGACTGAGTTGAAACTTGGTCCACGGGTGTAGGAGGTCTTATTAGCTTTCTTTTGAGTACAAATACCCCTATCAAAGAATCCCGAGACCTATGTTTTACATTAAATACCCATAATTAATTAATTAATTAATTTGGAACCTTAAAAAAAACCTAGCTATACTTGACGGAATTCCGCGAAATTTCGCGTATTGTCTTACATGGTCATTTACAACATTCCTAAACACTAGCTACCTAGGAATGACTTCATTAGAACACCTTTCACCACTTTGGAGGATTTATTGGGTGGGAGTGAAAAACTCAAGGGAGATTAACCCGGTTGGTTAGGCCACATTAACCTCCTGAGGATAAAAAACACTCAATGAAAGGAACTCTCCTAAGGAAGAAACCCTAAGTCAACTGACCTAACATGATCCATGTAGACCTATTGCATTATAAACCCACGCAGGGGTGCGGTAATCCCGCTTACAAAACTGTGTGTTGGAGCAAAAAATGCCCTGTAGAACCAACAAGTCTTTGACATGTTTGTATCTGTTGATGCATATCTTCATGATACATGGAGTTGACTCCCTAGTTGAAGAGGCGGTCAACAGACCCTTGCAGGGGAAAGTTGTTATGACTTTCCATTGAGCTTCAATGTTGAGGATACCACATCACTTGAGGGTGTCTCACGGAGCTCTGGCAGCATCTCATTCCGGCATCAGCATGGGCAGTTGATGGAGGCCGTGTTGATCTTGGTAGTATCTTGGAGGATGGACTCAGTCAGGGATGAGGCCATGAGTCATGAGCAGGAGTTTCACGGTGTTGATATATTTCAGGACTATGCTTCACGGGATATTGCAGTTCACTTCCTGATATGGGATCCAGGGGGTGGAGTGTATGATTGTTCATCTTTCGATGGGTTTCACGGTGTGTCCTACAAGTCGACATGGGATCCTGGTATTATACTTGGAGAGATTTGGTATTGCTTGAGGACAAGCAATTTTCTGGCAGGGAGGACTGTAATGTCCTCACTTTGGGACATCATTATATTACACAGTGTTATGATGACCAGGGTAGCTAGTTGGAGATTATAGCGAGTACAGGAGCTATTGAGGGATATTTTGGGGTCTGGCTTGCATCGTTCATCCTATTTCATCATTATGAGCCATTCCGCACAGATTGGCTTTGGTTTCGTTGCATTGCGACGATTTCCATGATTTTGAGTATTTTTGGCTATAAGTCAATTAAATTCACTGAAGAGGTCATTTTGGGCACAATACTTGGAGGAACCTCTCAGTGTAATAGCTCATTGGAATCGAGAGGAACAACACTACAGGATAGGATGACGAGAAGTGACTTTCAGTGGCCAGGGAACCCACAAGGAGAGATAAGGTGTTTTTCAGAGGTAAAAAGGTTAATTAATTAATTAAAGTGATTTAATTAATTAATTAAATATTAATAAAATGAAAGTCACTTTGGAGGGACAAGGTGAGCAGAAAGTATAAAGGAGAGGCAAGGGCCTCTATTCTCTCATTCATTCATGTATGATTATCTTTTGATATCTGACTTCTAGCTAGTGAGCCCATCTCTTGGGGGTTTTGAGGGTTTTGACTTAACAAACCTTAGAGGACGATTCGGTGGTGAAAGATTCCACCTAGCTTGTCCCAAGCTTGGTCTCGGGGATGCAATACTCCCCCACACCATTCTAGTTCTGATCTACAGCAGTCCAGGACGGTTCTACACCAGCCACAGGCACAGGAAGAGAAGGAGGGCGTACCATTGGGGGTTTCCAGCAAGGGGGGTACACCATCCATTGAGAGAAGGTTCGATCTAGCTGAGGAGAAGAGATTTTGGGAATTCCAGGTATTGGGTTTTCCTTGCAGGTGTCTTAACACCATTCTTGGTTGTTTCCGGAGGCATTTCAGTGGAGAATTTATTTGTATTGAGAGTGGGACAATTTCCCAAGAGGAGGGCGCACCATTCTTTGGAGGGTGGCTAGATCGAAGGGTCTAACAGGTATTTTGCCTAGTTGAGCACTTGGGTTTTCATTGCTGTGCCTCGATCTATCATCCTAGTGGATTGGTGGAGCTGTTGGAGGTCTCTAGGAAGGAGACCGAATTATCTAGGGTTTCAGGCATCCAGTGGGGCATACCATTCCTTGGAGGAGATTCATATCCATAGGGCTTGAGAGGGATCTTGGAGATTTGAGCACCTGGGTTGTTCTTGCCTCACTCGATCTACTGTTTGACATATTTACCGGGGTGATTGGACATCTTTGACAACAACGCTGAATTGTTGAGGCTATTCAGGGTTCCAACAGGGCGTGGCATCTTTCATCTTGGGGGTTTGGCACTTCATACGACCCAGATCTACCTTGGCATTGGTCTTCATGTTGTATTCGGCCTTTGGAGGCTTGTAGTCTTCTATTGGAGCATTTTGTAGCAGCTTCTATCTTCTATCTTGGAGCCATCTGTTGAACATTCCAGATCGACATCTTCATTGTATCAGGTTCTCTTACTTCTCTTAATAAAAGATCAGATCTGAAGTGTTTTGGCTTGTCTATCGTCTTGTTGATCTTGCATATGGATGAGGTATGTTCCATGATTGTATCTTCTTGTTTATTACTGCAAAAACACATATATAATCATCAACAAACCCTAAGGCCGAAATTTAAGAGGCCAACCTGCATACACAAACAACAAATAGTTAATTCAGTGGTTAGCTAGTGTTCCCAAGTGAAAATTTGGCTTGGGAACATTACACAACAACATATACAATGTCCTCTCTCTTGAAAATGGCCTCCATGCGCTTTGTTGTGACCACCCTAGCTGTGCTTCCTGACATGCCCTTGAGAACTACCTTTCTCCCTCTCTCCTCTGTGAAAGACATCTCCATAGTCTTGTAGTCACCTTTGATACCATTGTAATGTTCCCAAGCCAATTTTTTTCACTTGGAACACTAACTGACCACTGATTATCTGATGTTTGTGTGTTTATTTGCAGATTGACTTCTTAAATTTCGGCCTTAGATGTTTAGATTCAGTTATCAAGCATAGATCTAAAGATATAATCAATGGAAACATAAGATATGACCACTACACAAGATATGGAACCAAACAACATAGATCTAACCTTTATTGATAGAATAAGCAAGAACCTGGTTCAATGAGGATGTAGATCTGAAATAACATCAGATACCTCCAATAGATAAGATATGAGCTGCTACAAAATGCTCCCAATAAGAAGATGCAAGCCTCCAAAGGCTAAATATACAATGAAGATCAATACAAGAAGAACCAGGGTCAAGTCCAAACCTCCTGGCTGATGGCACGTCCTCCTGAAGAGATGAGAAAACCCAATGTTTCGGCCTAGCAAAAGGAAGCCTCCAAATAGCACCAAACTCCACAGAATGATAGATTGGAGCAAGTAGAAGCCCTCCCTGAAGTCTCAAGTCAAGATGCCAAGATCTGCTCCTCCAAACTGTTGAATCCACAATCAAGACTGTGCCCTCCTGAATACTGTCAAGCTCAATATTTTGGCCCTGATGAAAGAGGCCTCCAAATACCTTGAAACTCCCTAGAAAGCTAGATCTGGCCACTGCAAGTCACTAGGTGAAGTCTTAGGGTCAGATCTGAAGTATAACCCCTCCAAACTGAGTAGATCTGAATCACAGTAGCGCCCTCCTTCTCTCCACAACGTGCCAAAGCTCTAGGTAATTATCCGACAAGAGTGACCCTCTCAAAATACACTAGATCTGATGATCAAGACCCTGCAAGAAATATCCAGGTGCTAGAATGTCCAAAAGCCTTGTCAATCTCCTAGATCGAACTTCTCTCCAAAGAATGATGCGCCCCCTTGCTGGAAACCCTCAAGGGTACGACCTACTGCTCTCCTGGATGAGTGATGGTACCTGTGAATGCTGTAGAATGGTGTGGGTGGAGTATTGCATCACTGAGACCAAGCTTGGAACAAGATGGGTGGAATCTTTTACCACCGAGTTGTTCTCTAGGGTTTGTATTCTCAAAACCCTCAAAACTGTGTGCTCAAGAGCCCAATAGAAAAATGCATAATAATCCAAGATGAATGAGAGGTGCGCCTGTAATGTCCCCCACCTCTTGATGAAGAGGTTTGAGAAGACTTAGTGGCCTAGACATCCCCACTAGGCCATAGTCTCACACTGAGGGGAAAAGCCAACCAAACTAAGGTTATAGTCTTAAGTTGACTTAATAAAAAGGAGTTAAAAAGATAACTCAATGAAGAAATAGAAGCGCTGGAGGTTGAGTTAGGAGTTAACCCTAGGGGTTAACTTAACTCAATAGGAAAATAGAAGAAAAGTATAAAGMGAAGGCTAGGGCACACCTCTCCGTCATTCGAGAATTTGGTAATTTCTTGTTGATGCTCTTGAGCATACAGTTTTGAGGGTTTTGATATTACAAACCCTAGTGAACAACTCAGTGGTGAAAGATTCCACTCACCTTGTTCCAAGCTTGGTCTCAGGGATGAAATACTCCACCCACACCATTCTACATCTATCATCTTTTCAGGAGGACTAGCAGGGCCGTACTAGTTGAACCAGCAGGGCCGTACTAGCTAGGGTTTTCTTGCAGGGGCGCACCATTTGTGGAAAAAGAGTTCGATCCAGCATCTTGAGGAAGATTAGAAGGTTTTCAGCATTAGGGTTTTGCTTGCAAGCCCTTGCTCATCAGTTTGAGGGTTTCCTTGAGGAGTTATCATGCCCTTATCATCCAGTTGCAGGTTGGGACGATTTCAGGAAGAAGGGGACGTCTTGTGATTTAGTATTTCTCAGATCTAGGAGGCTAGAGGTTAGATCTGATATTGAAACTTCTCTCAGGTGCTTGTGGCCACCCGATCTATCATTCTAGAGAGTTTCAGGGGATTTAGAGCCCATATTCAGCCAGGCAGTACTATTGGCCATATTCAGGGTTTCAGGAGGGCCATACCAGTCTAGGGTTTCTGCAGTTTGAGGAGGAAGCTTTAGCATTTGAGCTCCATACTTTAGGAGAAGGCTTCTATTGCCTTGATCTATCTTTGGGAGGAGTTTGACAGCATTTGGAGGTCTTCAGCTTCAGGAGGGCCGAACCCTGGGCATCCATTGTCTTCAGCAGGCCGTACTAGCAGTCAGCAGGGCCGTACCAGTTGCTTGGGGGTTAGGCTTAAACCCTAGTTTGCAGATTGAGCGTTCATCTTCTATTGCAGCGTTTGGGAGGCTTGATTTGTATCTTCGGGAGCATTTTGTATGCAGCTCTATTATTGTCAGAGAAGCCATCTAAAGCTATTCCAGATTTGCTTCTCTCATTGTATCAGGTGCTTGATTTCTTATAATAAAGTTCAGTTATTGCTTGTGTTCATATCTTGTCTTGATGATGATCTTCATATGTTTGCAATAATGCTTGTATAATGCGTGGCTGAAACAACTGAATAAACCCTAAGGCCGAAATGTCAAGGCCAACCTACATACACAACAATTAATCATCAGATCAGTGGTTAGTTAGTGATTCCAAGCAAAAAATTTTGGCTTGGGATCATTACAACGCCCTAGGATTTCCTTTATACCTCCTTTCTATTCTTTTGTTGAGTTAAGTTAACCCTTAGGTTCAACTCCTAACTCAACCTCAAGCGCTCTAATCCTTCAGTGAGTTACTTTTTACTTTTTCAAGTCAACTTCAAATTATAACATTAAGTTTAGCTGACTTTTCCCCAAATTGCATGAGACTATAGTCTAGTGGGGATGACTAGACTACTGAGTCTCTCCAAACCTCTTCATCAAGAGGTGGGGGACATTACATATGACATGGGTTTTCCTCTATAAATAGAGACAAGTCATTTATCACTTGCATATAACTCATCACTTGATAATGATACTTCTTGGACTGAAATTTTGGCCCTCTTGGACAATTCACTATGTCTCTTTTTCTTGTCATGATGGATGCAACTCTTGTCTATTGGAGCAATAAAGGCTAGAGACTTCTCTTGATGGTTTTTCTTTGCAAATTGTTGGATATTTTTGGTAGTAAAGGGTTTCTTGCATGCTATCTCTTGGATTTGGTGAGTAATTTCTGCAATTCATTGTCATCTTGCTTGTTTAAATTCAAGAAATATATCTAAAACCCTAAGAGGAGTAAAAGGGCTTCCACCCTCCACCAAAGTTTATTCTTCCTTGCTATTGAAGGGCTATAAGGATTTCAACAAGGAGTAAGAGGGTTTACACCCTTGTTGCAAGGCTTAGCTACGGTTTATTTCTCTAGGGAGTAAGAGGGTTTACACCCCTAGAGAAACTTTAAACCCTAGTTCATCTCAGATCCCAAGCTAGATGATTTGGAAGGATTGTTATTGGGTGTTATAAGGGTTTAATTCTCGACAAAAACTTCTTCTTCCTCTTTGGTTAGTTTGTCTTCCAAGGAAGAGACTCCATTCACCCAATGACAAGGCACTAATCTTTGCATTGGAGATTGTAATTGTTGCATTGATAAACGTGAAAATTGAAGGTTTGGAATCGTTCAAGTTGGATACGAATTTTACATGTTTTAGACTCTCTTATGCTTCAAGGGCGTCTTGATTGGTCAACTGGTTAGTCTTCTGTAATAAACATTAAGCTACAGCCATTAGGCTGCAGTAAACACTCTTTCTCATACAATCTCTACTTTTTTACTGCTGAAAATTGCTTGTAAACTGTGATAATCAATCCACTGATAAAGGACTATTTTTTGGGTGGTTTACTTGCTGATTTTAGTGGTTAGAATTTGCTGCTGTAGCAAAAGTTTGCTACAGCCATAGGGCTGTCATAATTATTTGCTGATATCACTCTTTTACAGCCTTCTTTTGACATCAAAATCTTGGTTTAAGTATCGAAAAATTGTTTACTAATTGCAAGCTTTCTTATCCAATATCATATGCTGATTTTGATGGTCTAATTTGCAGTTGTTATAAATATAATCATATTGTTGCTGATATATCACTGCTATATGCTGCAATTTTGGGACAACAAGGTTTTTTGCTGATTTCCCTCTTGTCTCGTGGCTTATTTCATCATATATTATCTTCTTTTGGGTTGTCTAACATCTGTTTTGCAGGTACTATCAATTGACAGCCTTTTCCTTGACTCATATTCATCCTCCATCAAGCCTCAAGATCTTTTAATTGTGACCTATAGGTGTGTTTCTTTCAGATCTTGGCCTCTTCCCTTACAATCCCCCTAGGGTCACCCAGGAAGCCTCCCTTGTGTTGGACTTGTCCATCACTAAAAGGAGGGGAATATCTATTGAGGTGACAGTGATAGGTATCCCCAGTTGTGTCACACACTTGTCGCTTGGGTTAGGCTTTGCCCAAACTACAAACTGTGCGATAACATATCTTATCTATTTGGGAGTTGTGCTCCACGCTCGCATATTGTGTACATTGTGTGTACTCTGATTTATTATGCTATCTTAAGTATTTGTTGCCAGCCCTTTGTTCGATACTGTCTTACTGGATTCAAGATGACTCATACCAGAACAGATCAAATGCTTCTTGAGACTTTTTGCACTAAAATTTCAGATAAACAAAGTCCTATACCACTTGCTTCATAGAATCCTTTGTCTGAGCTAGTAGTGTCTTTTTCATCAGCTCCATTCTCTTTCAATCAATGATTTCAATTTCTTATGGTCTTTTCATTTGCTACTTTGTATAGACAAGTGCCTCATTGAAGTTGACCATTCTGAACCCCAAAGGGCGTATTTGGACAATGGTTGCTGGAGGAGGGGCTAGTGTGATATATGCTGATACTGTAAGGTGTCCCATTCTTTATATTTGTCCCACGTAAGTTTTACTCTCTAGTTTCTTGTTGGATTCAAGAATTTCACGTGTTTTACATTTCATGTTCAGGTTGGAGATTTGGGTTATGCTAGTGAACTTGGAAATTATGCAGAATACAGTGGAGCTCCAAATGAAGAGGAGGTGTTATACTATGCAAGAGTTCTAATTGACGTGAGTAACACATGAAATAATATCATCACATTTGTTTTTTCAATCTTCAGATATGATCAATACATATCCATTTCTACTTTTTGGACTAATTATTATTTTCTTTCTATCCAAGCCAGCCTTTTGAGAAGTTGCAATAAAAAAATACATATATATTATATTGGCATCGAGTTATTTTGATTTTGCAGACATAAAATAGAATAGACGACATTGTCTCTTTTTGTATAAAACCATCACTTGATGGCCGGGTTTTTCTTTATAGTGTGCAACTGCAAATCCAGATGGACGCAAGAGAGCATTGTTAATAGGTGGAGGCATAGCTAACTTCACAGATGTTGCTGCTACCTTTAATGGCATCATTCGAGCTTTGCGTGAAAAGGTTGGTCTGTGTAAATAATGAGGTCAAACTAAAATATATATTTTTTTGAGTTGATTTGTCACAGCCATTAGAGAAAATGATGCATCCGTGTGTCTAATGTATGAGGTAATTGAACTTTTTGGTAGTTTGACTTATGAAATTCTTATTTACAGGAATCTAAACTCAAAGCAGCAAGGGTCAACATTTATGTAAGGAGAGGAGGCCCAAATTACCAGACTGGTCTAGCAAAGATGCGTGCTTTAAGTGAAGAGATTGGAGTTCCGATTGAGGTAGCTTACAACATAAAAAATTATTATTTTTTCCTTCATTTTATTGATTGCTAAATAAAATAATATCTTTTATATCAATTATGCTTATGTGCATAACCATTTGGACTGGCATGCAACTGATCTATGATGTCTTCTAAAAATTTCTTATTTTAACTTTTGAAACAATACGAGAAGAATCTTCATCAGGTTTCTCCCCCTCCCCTGCAGTTTTGTATATTTTATTGCAATTTGATCTAATGTTTGTTATAAAGAAAGCTTCATGTCTCTACAGGAAAAATATTTATACCACCTACCCACCCAAATGGACCTCTCCCCCAATACAATTAAGAGAGTATTGATCAATATTAAAATAATATTAATTTTTAAATAACACATATAATGTGCATTACCACCCAATCCCTTACTTCTTGAGATGAAAGGTCTAGAGTTCAAGTAAGACCGTAGGGGCACTAAAGAAGGGCTACCCAATGTTACCATGGTAACTCCTTCACACACTTTTGGCCAGCTCTTCTCCGGCACAAAGGGGGAATCCCTAAGAAACCTAAGCCAATTAAATAATGATCACAAAGAATGAAAGAGAAGGCTTACAAAAACAGATCTGAAATCTGAATTTTACCTTAATAATTTCCAGATTTGTAAATAGCTAGGCTGCGGGGGAGTGCACCCCCCCCCTCATGCCCCCGCTCTCGAAGCGCGATCCCTGCCCAAGGAGCGTTGTGCTCCCTGCCCAGGGAGCGTTTTGCTCCCTGCTCAGGGAGCTTTCGAAGCTTCCTGAGCGCCCCCTCCATTAAAAAAACGCTCTCTAAGGATTCCCCTTCAATTCGCGCGTGAGGCAAGAGGGGGTATTTTTTGTTTTTGTTTTAGGAGTGAGTGGGAACCAAGACAAGGTTCCATAAGAGAGGAAAAGGTATGGCTATTTTTTCTCACTCCATTTCTCATTCTATTTCTCATTTCACTCATCTTTGCTAGGAGGGTTTTGAGAGGGTTCTTGCTAGTTATTGATGGGATTGAGGGAAGATTGAAGGAGAATGAAGGGAGATTTGAGAGCTTGGAAGGGATTGGAGAACTTGGAAGGAATATTGAAGGCTTCCATAGGGAGATTGGAGAGCTTGGAAGAAAGATTGAAGGCTTCCATTTGTGAGAGCTTAGAAGGGAGATTGAAGGCTACCATAGTCATATTCAACAACCATTGGAGAGATAAAGAGGTAGGCTCTTAAGCCCGTTCTTGTTTCTTGTTTAACAATAAATAAAATCCATTTGTTGTAAACTAGTATATTATGCTATGTTAAATATTTGAATGTTTTCTTCCCCTACTCTTTCCCATTTCTCCTCCATCATTCTATTGTAGGTAGCAAGTTATTATCAAGGTTCAACAATCATGATGATGATGTCAATGTGGTATGTCATTTTGGTTCCATTTTTTATTTTGATGGTGGTGGTGGGAACTTCACG
>SNQJ01S0064789.1:26449-40564 GCA_010110895.2 Picea sitchensis
TTAATAATTAAGAGTGGTTGATCTTCATCCTTGATACTTGTGCTTAAATTTATAAATCTTCTTCTTGATATATTGATGATGATGATCTTGATGCTTTGATGATAATGTTATGTGATGCTTTAATCTTTTTTATATCCTGCACAGACACACATAAACAAAGTGGTTAGCTTGTTGTTGTATTTTAGCATTCTTTGACTTGTAAATCTGGTATCTAATATTTATTTGATCAAGTTATTCTTTTGTAAGTAATATTGTAATCTATTTGTAACGAACAACCCCTTAACTTAGTTGACCCCAAGCCGAATCTTTAGGCACTAGTCTTAGTTTCCCTAGGAAAAGGTTTGCTTTACATGCTAACCCTTGCATCTTGCATTGTTGCCTTAGCATCCTAGATTAGATCCCCTCTAACCTTAAGAAATTAAAATCAACTACTAAAACCTAACTCTAAAACTTATCTAGTAACTAGGGACAACCCCCCTTGGCTTCCCTAGGAGTGAGCCTAGACGGAAGAGGTTCAAGCCGAAGTGACATCATGGGCTTTGAACCTAGGCATTGTGCCTTCAAGGACACACTAAGTGAGCCAGACTTAGCTCACGTTTGCAAGTGTGTATTAGGACGGCAACAAGAGGAATGGTCAAGGCTCATAATAAATTTGATTTATGACTTGCTACGCTTTTGTGTGTATTTTTTCAAACACACTCCAATTGTACTTGCAACATTGCTATAAGTTCGACTAAGCACATGAATGACAAATCTATGTAAAAGTGGTGTTTTTCCACCGTTATTTCTCCACCAAACATAAGAAAGCAAAAAGAAAAGACTTAAATTACAGTTCCATCTAGTAGAAAATAGAAAAGAAAAAACAAATAAAAAAAATAAAGCATCAAAAACCATAATTAAAACATAAATTGCTTATTTGGCATTCTATTGTTCCTTTCCTGGATTGTCGTGTCAAAGCCAAAGAGTCCAGTGGCCAACCTATACATCTGCATTTGCCTCATTATGGTTGAGTACTCAACTGGATTAGGCACCATCCTTTGAACATAAGTAAGGAATCCTTCCATAACCTCACCATCAAACTTATAATCACACGAGTAAGAGAAAGAAGAACGATGTTGTCAGAAGCGTCCCCACCTGCTCCCAGGTTAGGAAGTGCGCTCCGAACGGGAGTGCACTCCAGGCCTTTTGAGAACCCTCCCTTCCTTTTTGGGAGCGCCACACTCCCTGGGATGCTCTCGGAGCCTGGGAGCGTGCTCCCTGGGTGCTCCCTTGATGCTCCCTAATGGTAATGTTAAATTCTTAAAGCAAAAGTTGACATTTCCTTTATCTTTCCTTAAAGTAAAAGGATAAGAAGGAAAGACAAAGGAAATGTCAACTTTTACAAGGAAAGATAAAGGAAATGTCAACTTTTACTTAAATTTTTAACATACCATTTATTGTTTCAGGATGTTTGAGAGTGGTTCCAACCTCATTGGACTTCATATGGAGAAAGTAGAATTTCATATCCCATTCAAAATTTAGTAGACTAATGAATTTTTAGGATTTTAGGATTGATGGGATTGCATCATTTTCATTGGATTCTATCATGTATGAGGATATGTGTTTGAAATTTAATCAAGAGCACCAAGCTCTTTATGTACCCCAATGTTGGTGGTGTTGATTGTTAAACTCCTTTGTCATTGCCTTAGCAAAAATGGACACTTCACTAAAACCAAAATCATTGATTAGGCATGTTAATCTTTTTCTACCATATTTTAAGGCTAGGATTAGGTAGTTTCATCAAAATTGGTTGGTGTTGAGTCTCAACTGATGTCCTGTAATGTTCCCAAGCCAAGATGCCAGGAACATCATGGTTTGGATGAATTTTAAACTTTTACTGAGTGTGGCATTTCGTCAAACACTTTGCTTACTATGATCCGTTAGGTTGCGCTTAGGGTTATATTGATAATTTATATGTGTGTTTGCATCAACAGATAAGAAGATAAAGCAATGAAACATACCACAACAATATGCAAGATCAACAACATAGTAGACAACCCAAAATGATTCAATTTTGATCTTTATTCATAATAATAAGAACCTGATACAAGGATGATGCAGATCTGGAATGCTCAACAGATGGATCCAATAATCATACTAAGAGCTGCTACAAAATGCTCCAATAGAAGACTACAAGCCTCCAAAGGCTGAATATTCAATCAAGACCAATGCAGGAATAGATCTGGGCCGTATGAAGCACCAAAACCCCAAGCTGGATGATGCTATGCTCTGCTGAAACACTGGATGCCCTGACAATTCGGCCCTACTGCCAAAGATCACCAAACCATCCGATGAATATGCCAAATTGTAGATCGAGAAAATGCAAGGACAACCTAGGTGCTCAAATCTCCAAGATCCCTCTCAAAGTTATGGATCTAGCCTCCCTCCAAGGAATGGTGCGCCCCCTTGGATGCCTGAAACCCTAGATAATTCGGCCTACCTCCTAGAGGCCTTCAAATGCTCCACATAACCACTAGAATGATAGATCGGGGCTCGGTTACCTCCCTGGTGAAGTCCCAAGCGAAATGATGAAGATCCGATCTATCAAATGGTTGAAATCACTTTCTGAAGTTTGTTCCTCTCCTCCAATTCGTCCAATGCATCCAATAAATCAAATGGCACATCAAACTCCTCCGGAATGTACTAGATCTAATGGCCAAGACCCTGCAATGAAAACCCAGGTGCTAGAATCTCCAGAAGCCCTGCCAATCACCTAGAACGAACTTCCCTCAATGGATGGTGTGCCCCCCTTACTGGAAACCCCCAATGATGCACCCTCTCTTCCTTCTTGTGCCTGTGACTGGTGTAGAACCCTCCTGCACTGAGTAGATCTGAACTAGAATGGTGTGGGAGAGTATTACATCTCTGAGACCARKCTTGGGACAAGCTTGGTGGAATCTTTCACCACCGAATCATCCTCTAGGGTTTGTTAAGTCAAAACCCTCAAAACCCCCAAGGTATGGGCTCACTAGCTAGAAGCCAGATATCAAAAGATAATCATACATGAATGAGAGAATAGAGGCCCTTGCCTCTCCTTTATACTTCCTGCTCATTTTGTCCCTCCAAAGTGACTTTTATTTTATTAATTATTAATTAATTAATTAATTAAATCACTTTAATTAATTAATTAACCTTTTTACCTTTGAAAAACACCTTATCTCTCCTTGTGGGTTCCCTGGCCACTGAAATTCACTTCTCATCATCCTATCTTGTAGTGTTGTTCCTCCCGATTCTAATGAGCTATTACACTGAGAGGTTCCTCCAAGTATTGTGCCCAAAATGCCCTCTTCAGTGAATTTAATTAACCTATAGCTCAAAATACTCAAAATCATGGAAATCGTTGGAATGCAATGGAACCAAATCCAACCTGTGCGCAATGGATCATAATGATGAAATAGGATGAGCGATGCAAGCCGAACCCCAAAATATCCCTCAATAGCTCATGTACTCGCTATAATCTCCAACTGGCTACTCTGGTCATCATAACACTGTGTAATACCCTGATGTCCCAAAGCAGGGACATTACTGTCCTCCCTGCTAGAATATTGCTTGTCCTCAAGCAATAACTGAACCCATCCAAATATAATACCGGGGTCCCATGTCCACTTGTGGGACACACAGTAAGTCCCATCCAGAGATGAGCTATCATGCACTCCACCCCCTGGGTCCCATATCAGGAAATGAACTGCAATACCCAGTAAAGCATAGTCTTGAAATATATCAACTCTGTGAATCTCCTGCACATGACACATGGCTTCATCCCGGAATGAGTCCATCCTCCAAGATACTACCAAGATCAACACGACCTCCATCAACTGCACATGATGATGCTAGAATGGGGTACTGTAAGACCTCCATGAGACACCCTCAAGGGATGTGCTCTCCTCAACATTGAAGCTCAATGGAAAGTCAGAAAAAATTTCCCCTGCAAAGGTCCACTCGCCCCTGTTAGTCAGTGAAATGCTCAACCCTGCAATCCCTGTGTCCCATGCTAGTCTCTGTCAAAGATCACCATGCTGGCACTGCACTACGCTGACCATGCCTGACTGCTCCCTGTATATATACTAGATCCTCCACTCCTGGATCCTCAAGCTGAAGTACCTATGGCAATTGGACTTGTTGTCCAGAAGCTGCATCTGTAAAAACATCTTTGTGGAATTAGTACCTGCCCAACCATCTCCATGTCTGATCATGATGATCGAGAGTGAAAAGCTGCCTCGCTCCATAGGACAAGTCCCTGCAGGCCCACTCCAAACCAACCCATGGTGGAGTATGTGGCTCTCTGGCGCAACCTGGGTCATCATGTAGTGAAACATCCTGCTAACCAAGTGAACTCTCGGATCCCATGGCAAACTTGGAAGTTTATCACTTCCAATCTCCTCTAATTGCTCCTGTGTGAGACTGATCACTATCAGAAGCCCTCTATGCTCATTTGCTATCACCTGGCCTATGATGCTCACCATCACGCACCAAGTCTCAACTCGTTGCCTGTGGCGATCCACTTCTATCCTGCTGGATGCCGTAAAAACACTCATGTTAGGTGGTCTCGGCCTAACCACTCCCCATGGCCTTAACCACTGTCTATCTCTCGTCATACTGCTGTCTATGATAAAAGGGTCAGGAAAGGCTAATAGAAACATCTGCAGCTGACTGTAGGACTGGAAGATATCACTTGCTTTGGTCAATCCCAAGGATTCTACCAAAAGCTTGTCCATTGGTATCCATGATAAAGACTCCCCTGCAGTCATCACTGAGTCCCAACCATCCAGTACAACTGGAAGTAACTCCTCCAACTGTTGATCAACCAACCTCCATCTCTCATCTCCCATGCAACTGCTGATACGGTGAAGGTAATCTCTCCTAACTAGGTGTTGCTGCAAAGGAGTCATATCTGCATGCTCCCCTAGGTGTGTCTCCTCCCTGCAAGGCAATATACCCCTTTGAATCCCACCGTACATATCGGCACGTCTCTGCGAGCTATCACTCCTCATGGTATGCTTCAACATACTCATGTCATCTCCCGTATACTCATGCTGCATCATAGATCCTGCGTGTAGTACTAGATCCCTCTACCTGAAGGTCCACCACTCTTGGGACACAAATGGACGTGTCCTCCATCAACTGGTGCTCCTCTGCTAGACCACCAACATCCTATGGCAATGTGATTGACTGACATATCTAAGTATCCACAAAGATAGATGAAGTGGATCTCTGACGAATCTCCTCAGGAGGCTCCTCTGATCTGGACTCTGATTCTTGAAGGGCTGTCTGTGTGCCTCTCAAGAATCTTGTAGTGCGCTCCAACTCCTGCTCCCTTAGGGCCCTGTGATACTTCTCTCCAATCCCCAGTAGGTAGTCCCTGTCTGTCAACAACTGCTGGTAGTCAGTCCTCATCATAGACACTCCCTCCTTGAGAGTATGAAAATCATCCATGGAAAATCCCCCATCTGAACTGCCATGTGCCACTGATGCTCTCTAGCAGTAATCTGCAATCATTGCATGCATGTCGTCACTGCGCCTAGTGGCTGCCATGATCATATCCTCACTGACTCTCAACTGGGCCGCTAAGTGGTGTGACTCCTAATCACAGTCATGCTAAGGTGCCACCTCACGTCTCTCACTGATAGTGCCATCACTGAAATCCCCAACCACACTCTCTGCAGAAGATAAAGTGTTGAACTTCCCACTGTCTACTGTGCCATTGGGTCCTCCTATATGCGATTGTATATCATCATCAACTGCTAGCTCCCTCTAAATCACACTATAACCTGTATGAGCAGCTGTATCCTCCTGTGCACTCACCCTGCTACTATCAACTGCGCCTGGATCCCATACAAATGTGTCCAAACACGTGCTATGGTCATCCTGACCAATAAGGAGTACACCCTCATCAATGCAGGTTGGTCCTGGAAGTAAGTGTCCCCTCAAACTGTAAGTCTCCATAACCTCCTCAACTTATGGAGTCCCCAAAAGAGGTGACTCAATCTCCTCATGCTGATATGTGAGTGTAGGATCAACTGTCTGTACGTCATATATCTCCTCTTGGATCTGTGGATCTACATGTCCATGGTGTGCATCCCTCACATACGGCTCCTCTATGCTACTGTTATCCTCATGTGATGTGGCTGTCATAGTTGTCTGGAAAGATGACAGATGTGTCATGGTCACCATAGGAAGCTTGCCATCTCTAGGTGCTAACACGTGTGAATCCTCACTAATGTCACCACTTTGCTGAGGTGTAAGGTCATCAATAGTATGTGATATGTCTGCTGAAACGTCGGTGTTATCATCTTGTCCATCCAACTGTCCCTCCAATGCGCAAGGGTCACTATCCTCCTCAAGCGTGCAAGAATCGCTAGCCTCTGTGCAAGAGTCACTATCATCATCAGACTGCTCCAAATAAACATCTATCACTCCATCCTTACATACCTCATCATCATTGTCATAGCGCACCTCAATAATATGCTTCATACCCTTACCCCTACACCTATGATCTGGTTCCCAAGGCACCTTGCAATTGTAGCAAAGTTGCGTGTTCCTAATGGGCGTGGGGTTTCTCTGTTCTTCCCTCCATCTAGCCGCGGCTGCTCTGTTTTCCTCTATTTCATTGATCCAACATGTAATCTCTTCTTTGCTTCAACTAGGATTTTTATAGGATACGAACCGTTGGAATGTTATTAGCTCCTTGAAAACCTCATTGAGGGTTTCATATTCCCTCTCACACTCAACAATCCTACTAACAATATTCATCTTCATTGTAACTCTACATGCGTTAATCTCCACTGGGTGGATCAAGGCTTTGATACCACTGTAATGTTCCCAAGCCAAGATGCCAGGAACATCACGGTTTGGATGAATTTAAAACTTTTACTGAGTGTGGCATTTCGTCAAACACTTTACGTACTATGATCCTTTAGATTGCGCTTAGGGTTATACTGATAATTTATATGTGTGTTTGTAGCAATAGATAAGAAGATAAAGCAATGAAACATACCACAACAATATGCAAGATCAACAACATAGTTGACAACCCAAAATGATTCAGTTATGATCTTTATTCATAATAATAAAAACCTGATACAAGGATGATGCAGATCAGGAATGCTCAACAGATGGATCCAATAATCATACTAAGAGCTGCTACAAAATGCTCCAATAGAAGACTACAAGCCTCCAAAGGTTGAATACTCAATGAAGACCAATGCAAGAATAGATCTGGGCCATATGAAGCACCAAAACCCCAAGCTGGATGATGCTACGCTCTGCTGAAACACTGGATACCCTCACAATTCGGCCCTGCTGCCAAAGATCACCAAACCCTCCGATGAATATGCCAAATTGTAGATCGGGAAAATGCAAGGACAATCCAGGTGTTCAAATCTCCAAGATCCCTCTCAAAGTCATGGATCTAGCCTCCCTCCAAGGAATGGTGCGCCCCCTGGATGCCTGAAACCCTAGATAATTCGGCCTACCTCCTAGAGGCCTCCAAATGCTCCACAAAACCACTAGAATGATAGATCAGGCCTCAGTTACCTCCCTGGTGAAGTCCCAAGCGAAATGATGAAGAACTGATCTATAAAATGGTTGAAATCACTTTCTGAAGTTTGTTCCTCTCCTCCAATTCGTCCAATGCATCCAATAAATCAAATGGCACATCAAACTCCTGCGGAATGCTCTAGATCTAATGGCCAAGACCCTGCAATGAAAACCCAGGTGCTACAATCTCTAGAAGCCCTGCCAATCACCTGGAACGAACTTCCCTCAATGGATGGTGCACCCCCTTTGCTGGAAACCCCCAATGATGCTCCCTCTTTTCCTTCCTGTGCCTGTGGCTGGTGTAGAACGCTCCTGCACCGAGTAGATCTGAACTAGAATGGTGTGGGAGAGTATTGCATCCCCGAGACCAAGCTTTGGACAATCTAGGTGGAATCTTTCACCACCGAATCGTCCTCTAGGGTTTGTTAAGTCAAAACCCTCAAAACCCCCAAGGTATGGGCTCACTAGCTAGAAGCCAGATATCAAAAGATAATCATACATGAATGAGAGAATAGAGGCCCTTGCCTCTCCTTTATACTTGCTGCTCACCTTGTCCCTCCAAAGTGACTTTCATTATTAATTATTAATTAATTAATTAAATCACTTTAATTAATTAATTAACCTTTTTACCTTTGAAAAACACCTTATCTCTCCTCGTGGCTTCCCTGGCCACTTAAAGTGACTTCTCATCATCCTATCATGTAGTGTTGTTCCTCTCGATTCCAATGAGCTATTACACTGAGAGGTTCCTCCAAGWATTGTGCCCAAAATGCCCTCTTCAGTGAATTTAATTAACCTATAGCTCAAAATACTCAAAATCATGGAAATCGTCGGAATGCAACAGAACCAAAACCAAMTTGTGCGGAATGGATCATAAGGATGAAATAGGATGAGCAATGCAAGCTGGACCCCAAAATATCTCTCAATAGCTCCTGTACTCACTATAATCTCCAACTGGCTACTCTAGTCATCATAACATTGTGTAATACCCTGATGTCCCAAAGCGGGGACATTGCATGTCCCTAGAAGATCAAGGTAGAGGCAAAGGCTAGAAAAGAGGTAAAGGATGGAGGATGATACTGATGATGTGGATCCTAATATAAGCGTTGGTGGAATATTACTTGTCATTCATGTTTTTCATCTAAATATTCTTGCTTGTTTATTCATATTGCTTTTTTTCAAAGTTTCAATATAATCATTAATGTACTGTGGATGGCATTCTAAGATTATAGTAATGTAGTATTCACCTACGAGTGGCACAAATATGCATGTTTTCCTATATTCTACAACTAATTCGGAATTTTGCATCTTCTTTTTGAATATAAATGCAATAATATATTGAAAGGACGCTCCTAAGATGCTCCACTCTCGAGGTTTTTTGGAAAATGACGCTCTCGCTCCCTAAAACGCTCCTGCTCCACTCCACGCTTTGGAAACCTTGGTTGAGGTAGAGCCTTGTTGCATGAATGGGACAATCGAACATATGGTTCCATTGTTCATCAATCAAATCCTAGATCATTACATGTTTTTCATATCCAAGCTCACCCTAGTCGTCATAATGAGAACGAATAACTTATTTGGTCCTACCCATGGCCTCATACATGTATGATCTGGATTTATGAGGGGAACAAAATGAAACACAGATCTATAACATTAACACAGATATACAGAGAACAATAACATAGATACAGTGGAACTTAACTTCTATTAAATAAGAAATCTGTTGAAATCGTAAAATGCAGAATGAAAACAATCTTGCTCGAATGGTGGTAGCTATGCGCATTTGTCTGAGCACCTTACAATGAGGCCTCTAGAGCACCTTACAATGAGGCCTCCAGGCCTTTTTAGCATCCAGAAGTAAACAAAAAACCCTAGACATCCAAAAACCTAACCCTAGGAGATGAAGCGCCAAAAGTCATGTGGGCCCCGATGGGGTAAGTTGGTACATCAACTTCTCGAGGTCGTAAATTTTGCATACGATCTCTGTTTGGGGCATTCGATACCTCGTCGGAAAGGTCTATCCAAGAAGTACAACTTATGTTGGGGGTCATGGTATGTTGTTTCTAACTCATGGGCCCCCAAAAGTCCAAAAAAACGTAGTTTAGAGCCTCAAAACAGCCCCAGAAGTTTGGGACTCAAAAATCTAGAAAAACACTGCCAAGATGAAAACTGTAATTGCCAAGATGAAAGTTATATGTGAGCCAGCTGGAAGAGGTGGGTGGCCACCGATATCCACCTGGATCAAGGTAGCCCATTGTGGCCTTATCCCCATCAACTAGGTGAATAACTTTTACTAAAGGTTTGCTAACTTTATACACCTCCCCCTTTCCTTACCATAAGGCATCTTGGTACACTAGTCTAGCAATGGCATGCCCTTCTTGTTTCTTGCTAAATGTACTAGTATAGGGTTCATCTAAAATGAACATCCGCTTCACCTCCAACATACAACAAAGGAGAGATAGAAGAGAAACAAAGTTGGTGGAAAAATGTGTGATGGAATTGAGCACTAACTTCTTGTTTCTTGCGAATTTTCTCATTAGGCTATGAATAAATGCATGATTATATATAAATTTTGTGATGCTCCTATCATAATTTTTCACATTCTTGATATAGTAAACTTTGCGCATATCATTGAGCTTCAAATTGATGGAATAGGTGATACATGAAGTCCAAACAATGTGGTGTGCCTTTCTGTTAACGTATTGCCAATAACCACATAATTAACAACATTATTTGTTACGACTTGCTTAACATGCTACACACCTATCTTTTGGGTGAAGTCATCCAACAATTCACATAACAATGCCACATCTTTAGCATGTGGATATGCATCATTGTCCCCTTAGGACATATTACTGCTCAATTTAGCGGTCTTGTCAAGGTCCTCTCGAGGTGCTAAAGGTGGTACCACGCATGGTAAATTCCCACTGTCACCTTGGCACAAATCCTCACTCTTTGAGTCAACTCCTACTAAATGCTATCGAAGGCTTCCCTAATCTACACACAAAACAAAGCTTCACCCAAGATAAGTAGACTAGTGCCTAGTATTGATGTCTAAGGTGAAGGTATTAGTTAATTATTGATTTTTCTGATCTGGAATGATAAAACACACTGCAGAAAAACACAGACCACTAGACTAAAATCACTCAATCCTCTAAATATTTAGCTATTAAAACGCCAAAGATGAGTGATAGATGCCCTTACCAAATTCAAGATGTATTACTTGATTTACCCTTTGATAAGTGAAGGAAAATGAGCAAATATGTTGCTGTCCCACACTTTCAGATCTGCAAAAGTAAATAAAATGCAGAAAACCAACAAGCAAAATGCCCTTTGAGGCCATCCAAAAGTGTGAAAAACATACTAGATCAATAGATCTAAGGGTGGGAGGCTTGGGCAATAAGTCAATAACAAGTAAAAAAACCTAACACATCAGATTTGCAAGTAAAATGGAGTTTCAAGCAATCTGAAAACTACTTGCATCAAGTGGGGTTCAAATCCCCCTGGGGTCAAAGCCCAAAACTTTAGTCCAGCAAGAAAATATATGATTCATAATGACTGAAAAATGTATATTTACCCCAAAAATTTAATAATGATTAAGAGAAATCAGATCTGGAATAAACAAGGGTTGTTAATGAAATACACTTGTTCAAAGTTCAAACCCTTTGAATGAGATTTTTTCCGGATCTGTAGAATGTTTTGTTGTAATAAACTGTATGTTGGCGTTGGAAGTCACTCCTGGATTGCAGTAGGAGCAGAGCCCGACGCCCATCAGTTTATGTCACGAATAATTTAATGGGGTGATCGAATGGATAGAGACTCAAGAAGATATCGCTCTAACTCAGAAAACTGGTCTTGGTATGTAGAAAAACAAAGGAGGTCTTGATCTAACTTCCGTCAGTGAGTTGATTATAAAATGAGCAGATGGAAGACTTAGTGAGATGAGTGAGCAAGACTGCTTTGGGCATCAGGCCTTTCAGCAGCTTGAGGAGGAAAAACTCAGAATACAAGATCCTCTTGGTTAGGAGTTTCGGGGAACTGAAGGGTGACTTGACTGGATCTTCCAATTCCAAATCATTCAGCGTTGAGAAAATAAAAGAACTGATTAGAAACAATACAACTATTACAGTGATCCAACATATATCATCCTATAACAGTGCAACTCGATTGGATCCTCCAATTTCGAGCTGTTCTAATGCAGTGTACACAGAGAGATGGAAAGAGGCTGACATTCATAAGGCAAGAAGTCTCAAATGCCAATACATAACCAGAGCAACCAGTGCTTCATCAAAACTTTACAATCGGGAGCCTAGTTCAACCATCGATATCTTACAAAAATACAACAATTGAGAATATATACTCAGAGCAGTGCGCTCCCTTGGCATCAGTAGGGTAGCTGAAGCCTGAGACAATAAAGTCCAACTTATCGTGTGCAGGTTCTTTGGTCAGACGAGAACATCAGATCGACATGGGCCTTTTAGATCAATCTGCACACTGGACGGTCTTGGGCAGACTGCTTGCCAGAACCTCCATGCCTCACATTCATGGCTAGAACTAAAGTTTTAGCTACCAGCCTACTTTTCATTAATCGCTCCCCTCTATGGCGAGCGACCAAAACTTCGAGCACAAGAAACGACCACACGCTCGCTTCCCGACCTCGGGGGCTAGCTTCCCCTGGAGCCTTTTTCTAAGGTGCTTCGATCCTCCTCCTTTCAGGAAATTCCCTCATTCTAGGATTCAGGACTCTTGGTGACTAAAACTACAAAAACGGCCTGTCACATGGCGGATGGATTTGGCTTCAAAAAAAAACAACAGACACGATCTTTCTTCTTTTGATCATATTGGGTCCATATCCCTTGATTTCTTTGTCCTTATCCCATACGACCTTGTGCTGTGACTGTGGGCCTGCGCCCAAGGCGCCTTCGACACTTCGCGTTTCGGGGATCCTAGCTGCAGAGAAAAAATGTTTCACAGTTGCGATGGGCGAAGTTGCGACAGAGCCCGATCGTGTGCCACGTGTACCTCCGGGATGGACGGCCTGGATCATTTCGGCGAGATTGTGGGCCCGACACTGGGCGCCTTCGGCACTTCGCGTCTCGTGGATGGGAGGGAGCTAATCCTTGCTCTTCAAAGTCGCGATAGGCGAGGTGGCGACATAGCCCAATCGTGCGCCACGTGTCTCTCCTTGATCAGACGACCCAGAACACTTTCGGCGATACTATGGGCCCGACATTAAAAGCCCTTTGCATTTCGCGACTTGCGAGTTCGTGGGTCGAAGACCCTCGGCTCATCTTTTCCAAACTCCCGATACCCGAGATGGCGATACGGGTCTGGCTCCTTTCCTTGTCAGCGCCCTCCACACGTAACCGTCGGCCAGGGCTCAAGTGCTAGCGCCTCTTGCAGCTCGCGACCGCGCGAGTTGGAGTGTCTAACTTTGGCATTCTCCTCTTGCAAAGTCCCCAGACGCGATGGTTGACTCCCCTTTGAACACTTCTCGTAACTCGCAATCTTGCGAGTTGGAGGGTAGAGCCTTCGTGCTCCCCTTTTACGAAGTTCTGAGAAGCGAGATGGTGCTACGGGTATGGCTCTTTTTATTGTCAGCGCCCTCCACATGTAACCGTCGGCCAGGGCTCAAGTACTAGCGCCTCTTGCAACTCGCGATCTCGCGAGTTGGAGTGTCAAACTTTGGCATTCTCCCCTTGCGAAGTCCCGAGACGCGATGGCTCCTTTCCTTTCCACAATTCTCGTGATTCGCGATCTCGCGCAACCAAAGGATATGGCCCGCCCTCCGATCTCACGAACCCCGAGTTCAAGAAATAATCCCACACTTAAACTGATCGCGATCAACGACCCTCGTAACTTCGCGGGTGCTCCACGGAGAATTCCGACCGTTCACTTCCTTGAAAATTTATGCGCTATACTTGGCGTGACTCGGTCGACTACAATTATCCACCGACCGTTGCTCTGCTCCGTCGATGAATCCTTGCCATTGAAAACAAAATGCTTTCTTGCTTGATTTTAAGCCCGAAAAGGACTTCTTCTGTGTGCTGCGCTTGGCGCTCAAGACCGCGCCCTTCGAACAAAATGCCTTTGTTGGACTTTCAGGCCTACTTCTTCGCAGCTTGAGCTATGGGCTCTGTTATCGCACGGTTTGTAGGAAAGGTCCAAGAGCTTGAGTCAGGGCTTGAAACCGGCGTAACAAGAGCTTCCCCACCCACTGTCACCTCGATGGGGGCTCTTTCTATTTAGGAGGGCAAGTCCAAGTGAGACGTCCCTAAGGCAATCTGGGTTAAAGAAAGGCTAAAGGGTAAAAGCTAAGTCAAGGAAACCCCTTTCACAGATTGTTGCCCAAGAAGAGATAGTCAAGAAAGAATATCCACTGATGAATGCACCTGTTTGCAAGACAAAACAAATACAACTAGAGTATGTGCTTGCAGTGGGTTAGTACTTCATGAAATCAATGACTATCTCTATCATACATATATGAGCAAATGATTAAGTGCTATTATTGACGAAGTCAATGATGGCTCAATAAAGGCA
>SNQJ01S0064790.1:8587-22298 GCA_010110895.2 Picea sitchensis
CCTTCTCCTATTGTGTCAATATTGTAAATCCTTCAATCCTATCCCAAGTTGTTCTTAAGGGGGGATGTTAGGATATTTAGACACTTAGGAGTTAGTTAAGCTTTACTTGGTCTAATGTGTTGTTAGGTAAAAGTGTGTTTCTTTAGTATGCATTAGTATGCATTTGTAGTTAGGAAATCCGACGGTCACAATATGTTCTCGACATAGAGTCATCTGAAAGTTCATATTCTCCTTGATCTTAACGACCATTGATCTGTGGCTTAACACCTGATTGGTCCATGAACTCTATTTAAAGAGCATGGAGGGTCATTTGTCGATGATCGATTGTGAGAAACTCTCTTGTAAAATCTCTCTGTAATCTTTTTCTTTTTCATTAATAAACTGCTCCAAGTGGTCGCGTTGGATGGGGTCGTGGATGTTTCCCTGTAGGGGTTTTACCACGTCAAAACATTGGTGTGTTGATCGTTGATCTGGTTGTGTGAGTGGTTACTGAAGGTGTTTGTCCTCTATTGGAATACTTGTGTTTTCAAACATGAACTTATTAACTTACTCCCTTGGTCAATGACGATGTGTTGAAGTCTCCATCGTTGACGTAGCATATAATCTCCTATATTTTGTTCTTCGTGAAAATAAATTTTGTCATGGTTTTCCTTCCTATATGTTCAATGCATGTGACCTCCATCCATTCAGTGCACACTTAAAGAACCATGACCATCTCAAAAAATATCTAACTATAAATGATTTATTCAACATGACAAACATCACATGTTCAAATCCCGCACCCAAATTACTAAAAACAAAGAGATACATAATACACTTTGCAATTTTTAAACACAATATTTTTGTCCAAAATTTTCAAGAATACAGGTCTGGTAAACAATTTGACATTGCCAGGCCATTTTAGCATGCTATTGTTTGGTGATTTGAGTTGTCATTTAAATTTCCATATGTTTTTTTTAATGGATATTTTACTCTTGTAAAGATTGTTGGGACCTAAATAAGTCTAATGGATATTTTACTCTTGTAAATATTGTTGGGACCTAAACAACTCTTGCACTTCAACATGATTTCTCCAAATCATCAATCAAAATCCAAACTAGAGGCATCAAAAGTCTCTCTTCCACCCCGTAATGGCCTTAAATTGGAAGTTGTCCCTATTTTACAATGAATTCCCAATCTTTTGTGCTAAAACCTGTTTTTCCAATCCATCGTGGTGCCAAAACCCCAAATTTCCAATAGTGGACTATGTGGGGTTTGGGAGAATGAAAGGATTAAATGTTTATTTTCATTTGTTTTTTTGGTTTAGTTTGTTTATGTTATAAGTTTATTATTATATATAATACTACTTGTATGTTTGTAATCAATCAAAGCTCACTCAATGTCCTTTAAGTTAGCTAGCTCCAATGGTTAGCTCAATTGGTTAAACCATCTTCCCAAGGCATGTTGTCGATGGGGATGCCATAGGCCATAGGTTTAAATTCCAGTGTTTTGGGTGTCTTAAAAAGAGCCAAAACCACTAGGAGCAAAGTTCCCATCAGTCAAGAGGAACTATAACTTATCCTAATATTCCTACCAGATTTGGGGAAGAATTACCATCAGAAAGGAGTTGATTATGTCAATAAGAATATGATAAGGAGAGCACATTTATGCACTCGACCAATGTTTCAAATCAGCCTTAAAATATGACACAACACTTGAAAATGAAAACACACTCTTTGATGGTGAGAAAATGTTAAGTGTGGCTCGCCTCAACAAAGGGAGGTGTTGTGCTAACAACAACACCTTCCCCTTATTTCTTCACTTCGCTTCTGAAATCATTGCTCTAAGAGAAGAAATTGGCCCCCCCTTTTTAACTTTTCTTGATACTATAAACTTTTGAAACTCTTGCTTGTCAAATTTCTCAGTCTTGCACTTCACTAAGTTGTTTTCGAGACTCAAACTTTGCTTCCTTGTGCATTATACTTGATCATTCATAAGAACAAAGTTTTTTGTGTCAATGGAGTATCCACTTTTCTTGCCGACACGGAGCATATCGGCATAACATCTACATCTTGGGCAGATGTATTGGTGCTCCAAGACTTTCTTTACTTCTTCCATACTTTGGAAAAATTTTGATTTTTTTCATCGGTGAACCAACAATTTTACATCTTTTCACTTTGTCGATGTATCGGTGAAGGACTCTCATCCCTTTCCGATACACCGGTGCAACTTTATTTTTTCCATTAACATATTGGTGCTCTGAAATCTTTATCTTTCATCAACACATCAGCGAAAGATCTCCATCTTTTTTTAACACATAGATGGAAGATCCTCATCTTTTGTTGATGCACTAGTGAGAGATTCTCATCTCCCGACGACATGGAAAATCTTCAGGGTCTCTTCATCTCGCCGATACACAAGCAAGTGCTTTCTTCCCTTCAAATCGACAAAAGTTCGTCTTTGCCCGCAGACACACCGACAACCCTAAGATTATCCCCATCTATTGACACAATAGCGCCATAAGGTCTTGCCTCCCTACCAATGTATCAGAAAAATATTTGTATTCCTCGTCGACGCATCAAAAGGGGAAATCCTTTCCCTCGTCGACATGTCGGCAAAATATTTTGATGTCTCATCAATACACTGGTGGGGAAAAGTCTTCCCCTTATCAATATACCAACAGGACCCACCATTCACAAAGGCACTTGTACAGAAAATGACATGGCGTGACGTAAGTTGTGTATGACCCATCTTTTGGTTTTCATTCCAATTTTCACCTTTTTAACCCCAAAACCCATGTTTCAACACCATTTTAAATCATTTCTTCATCAAAAGGATGCATTAGCCTTGTCGAAGAGGACACTAATGCACAAGTTATCGCCCATTTTGAAATCTCATCTAGTTACAGTGCACTCAAACACAGGTACGTTCAAAACTTCTTTTTTTTTCGCTGGTGGAACTGGTAACTAGGTCGGGCTCGTACTCACATGATACTTGGCCGGTTCCAACCGCTACTACTATAACCTCCAGGTGTGCCACGCTTCCCCTTACATGACATATAAGGTAATCCTAGGTTTCGATACAGTGACCTCACGTAACAAAGTGCCTTAACATTACACTCCATCACCAACTAATCTACACCCTAGGGGCATGCCCAAAACTCTGTTATGAATATGCAAAATTCCATTTAGTTGCAAATAATTTGTTTAAAAATGAATCCCAATAATAGCCACCCCATAAAATCCATTCTATTTTCCATTAGGGTCATGTAAAAAAAGACGTAGTCTAATTGCTCTACGAAATGGCTTTTTTCGTTGGAATCTGGCAACATAAATCTGCATGGAATAACTATTTTTTGTTGTTTAAAATCCATTTCTGAATGCAAAAATGGAATTAGCATGGTGAAAAATCCATGGGGCACTCTATTTAAATAGAAATAATCACTCAAACCTGTGGATCTAACAATTTATCGTCGGATTTCGGGAAAATGTCCCCAAAAAATATCGTCGTAGAAGAGTCATTTCGTGGAACGTTTAGACTACGGCAAAAAAAATCACAGTTCTCACCTTTTTCTTTTGGGTTCCCCCAAAAGCGACCATAGGATTAACCTTGTGCCAAGTTCTCCCTTTACATATTGTTTGGAGTATCATTGTGGCTTCCTCGCAAGTTTCACTTGCCTTTGTATGTCATTGTGAATATTTTTTATTTGTGGTTAGCGAACTCAATTTTTTTTTGCCTCTGGCCAAAACGTTGTAGATCACATCTACTTCCATGGGGATGGAATCGTTGCCGTGTACGATGGGTGTTTTGGTAAATGACACCTCTGTCATATCTGCTTGAAAATGTGTGTGGGTAATTTCTAGGGCAACCGACTCTCAGTTTGGTATCCTCTCGCTCGGTAACACATTAATTATATTGTGGCTCTCGGGTTCACTCACGGGTAACTATCACCAAATTTTATGAATAGGGCATCTCCATACTGAAACAACTTCACGAGTTTTGGGCTCCCTTTCTTTCAAACAATAATCGATGGTTTTTTGTTGAAGCAGTGAATTCTCTCCCTTATGGTGTTTGACCACAACGACTCTCATCGCAGGTTTCTACATATCTAAAGATTTTGTGATAAAGGGGTTTACAAACATTTTTTTTCTTTATCATTTAATCTTATATGTACTAATTGAAAGACTTTGTAGCTACTATAAAAGGTGTTTTTCACTTGTCCAACCATATCCACCTAAAGAAGAAAAGCTGAGAGAGTTGACAAGGATCTTATTGTTGAGATCTCACGAGGCAAGAACGAGGAAGAAGTTGATATTGATACCCTAGGACCTATGTACAATGATACACGGTGCATCATTGACAAGGATACATCTTTCCAGTGGGGGGCGGGGGATTAATCAAATGTTCACTAACAAAACTTTCCCCCAACCGTCGGAGAAGGACCTAGACCTCGAGGTATACTGGGCCATCGAAAAATATAGATTGCACAAAATAGCAGCTCATGTGATAGTATTCCCTTGTGCGGAGGCCATATCTTGGATTATAAGGAACATGCACATAGATGACAAACAGATAATCAATGCACAAGGAAGGCTTGTTGCTTCTTTCTAGCCTTTAGTAATCACTTTATGCTACTAGTTGGTCGAGGGAGAGATGGCACTAGATGATGAATTGGTAAAAACATTCCCTCACAAGCCCAAGGACCTTATGAAATATTGGTGAGTCATGGGTAAAGTTTTTAAGAATAGAGCCTCAAACGACTACCCGACAAGCTTACTCATGCATCTATACTAGTACGCGGTGGCCATGTTGTACAAGCTATACAGAGAGTGAGATGCTCATAATTTCAAGGTTTCCTAGGTAACTCTAATTCACTAAAACACTACTTCTTGTTCCTGATTTAATTATGCTAGCATTTTGTCTTCAACACTAGCACGAGCAACCTCAACTGCAAAACACATGGCCCCAGGGAAATATCCCAATTTTCATATGGCCTCTTATATACTGGACATGATGTGTGTAATCCATGCATATCCAAAAATCGGTTGGGCATGGCAGCCAAGTGATGTTCCCATTCAAGTATACTGCAAAATCCTCTAGGAACATAAATATCGTTCCAATTACCAGCAAATTTGTGACAACTTTCTAATTCCTCTATTCCAACTACTATTATGCTCACCTACCCCCTGTATGTCAGACAAAGCTCAAGCTAAAGTAGGCAGAGTAGGAGATTGGTATCTTTTGGAATATGGTACATATACCAGAGTCTACGAGGCCACCAAATCTCCTCACCTGCTTCCCAAATCCATTCTTGATAGACTAGTTATGTTGGAGATAACCTACCAAACCTTGGTACATGGGGTTGGTGTAGCTTTAATCAAGGACAATAAAATGATTTGGCCACTTTTGTCACTCTGGTTTGGTGCCTATTCTTTCAAGGATGTTAAGGAGGCCCATGCAGAAGATGACACGTTAGCCTCTTTTCACTTCGGGGAGGAAAGGTTCCACAAGCATGCCCCCCTGGAAATCATCAAAACACACTATCATAATTGAAAATACAAGTGGAGTTATGAGTTAGAAACATGGGAGGAGGAAGAGATTGACCGAAGAGCTAAAATGTATGATGAAGTAATTTTCATAAGGAGGGGAAAATCTCAACATGGAGGCAGAATACAGGATGAAAAGAAAGCGAGAGTTGAGGAAGAGGAAAGGAAGAAAAGGCTAGAAGCCGAAAACATATCAAAGGATGAGGCAAGGCAGAAGAAGAAAGAAGAGGAAGAAACAACAACAACAAATGAGAAAAATAGGAAGGAAGAAGAGGAACCGAAAATAAAATATGAGGAAGCAGTGGTAGTAGAGGCAAAAAAAAAAAAAAAAGAAGCAAAAGTTGTAGCAAAACAAGAAGCACAGAAGAAAAGGGAGGAGGAAGAATGAAACAAAAACACGAATAGGCACAAGATCCAGATCCCATGGATACTGATATCCCAAGATCATCCTCTGGTTTTCCCCTGACTAGAGAGCATTTCCCATTGGAAGAATTGGGGTTGGGGGCATTCACACCATCTAAAGCTTAAAAGGTAGCCAACCTGAACTCTTTCATATTTGACAAAGAGTCAAGTAAAATCGTACAACAAAGCATCAAAAGACTACATGTTGCTAGAGTATCCCTACTCTTAATAACCACATAGAGAGTTGTAGTTGAAAATATAACAGATGGCCCCTTGGCCATCACTTCAGTGGACATAGATTTTACTCATACATCATAGCAGAACCTGAAGAATATGATGCAAGACATCAAGCTATAAAACTCTTGAGAATTATCCCTACTCTGGGATTGAAACATGGAGTAGTTTCTTATAAACCAGCATAGTCTCCTTATAAGTGTTAATGATGCAAGAGATCGGGGAATACAAAGAAATAATAAGGACTATGTTATGAACATAATATATTATAATAAGTATAAATACATCATAAATAATTAATGAATAATAATGAAGAGACACCTTCCTAATGAAAGGTCACTAGGAAGGTGTCTCTTCATTATTATTCATTAACTATTTATGATGTATTTATACTTATTATTATATATTATGTTCATAACAGACTCTAGAAGAAGAGATGTGACTCTACAAAGGAGACAAGACCAATGTCCAAGAATGAAAAATAAGCGTCGAAGCAATGAGAAAAGAGCTCTACAGTTTGGCGAAATAATTGTATGATGGGATACAAGAATTCCATAAGAAATCCTCCCAAATCATGGCACATCTAGACAAATATCAAAGCAAAAACATGGAATTTATTGGGATCCGAGCAGGTTTAGATGAAATGAAGCAATGGGTAGAAGACAATCTAGATTCTGTGGAAGTCATACCTCAAATGACCGATTGGGTAGGAAATAAACTACGTTGCTCTTACTAACTACTAGCAATTAGGGGAAAAGTTGGAGAAATATTTAATGAATTCACTTGGAATATGTGCTAAACTCCACAAGGCAACCATTATCCTGACCATTAAATGTCATCTGCCCCAAATTGGCAAGCTAGGTCATCCAAAACTAGAAGAGCAAGTACAAGAAAAATTATTGGAGGACATGCATACAAGAGAAATGGTATTCAAAACCCCACTTGGGGTAACAAGTGCCTTGATGGATGAGCATATGGTGAATCCAACAAGAGATCAAAGCATGATTCAATATTTCTTGGCCAATCCAAAAATAGACATGGAGACTCTTTCCCAAAATTCAACAGCCCATGAAGTCAATTTAGAGTCCCTGCTATATCGTAGAATCATTTCAAGATTAGGTTATCTTGAAGTGTGGACTGCCTATATTAGAGACAAGGATAAAGGGGAATCTTAATATAAATTCAGAATTGTAAATTTCATGTTTTCTTTTATAAATTAGAAAGAAACGGAATAGAGAAGGTGAAGAGTTTATAACTGTCTCTTCGGAATTCAAGAAGACTCAAGGAACGGTTACCAAACTCAGCTATATAAACCAAAGAGTATCCGTTTAGAAGAGGCTCTTGAATTCTGTAATTTCAAGAGAACTACTTCTCTAAAATTAATAGTGAGAATCCCTTAGGGCCATTTTGATGGAGAGAAAAGCAATTTTTCTTATGACCATTGGTTGTGAACTTCTTCCAACAAATGTTGGGTTATTGTGAAATGTTGTAAGATTACATTGTCCATTTACAAACTTTGCTTGTATGAATGTGTGTCCCTTCATGGTATTTTCTCTTCTCTTGTATTAATGTTCTAAGATGATGAATATACGTGCATGAACAAATTGATGTGATAGACTTTTCTTTGCATATATTTATTTATGTGTGTGTTAACAGTCCATGTCCCTTTAACAATTATCTGAATAGGGGTTGTATGCAAGGATTGGATACACTTTTTATTGTTCATTTATTATATTAGCTACGCATATCTAGGATAGGATAGAGTAGATTTATTTTCTGCATCTAGCTTAGCTCACAGCTGCGTAGACTACATTCCCTCATTCCATAAATCATTCACTTAACCCTCATACCAGTAACGACAGCCAGGCCAGAATACAGAAGAGAATCTTATCCCAAACTATATGATGTCTAATTTGGACCTCATATCGGGGAGTACCCCTGTCTGTTGAAGGGAATTTTGCCTGCATCAACATATTTTGGTGCTAGAAGGAGGGTCGAAGTTGTTTGTCTAGCAGAAATATTCGATCTTCATGTGGCCAAACTTCTAATAATACTCACCTTGAGACTTAGTTTCATCTCTTTCCTACTGCAAGAGACAATCTTGAGTTAGATATTCCTTACAAAGATACTTCCCCTTCCCTTTATAGTCCAATTATCAAAAGTTATGAACATACACCCAAAACCTTGTACGTTTTTTCCCACACCAAGGTTAACAAAATGTGATGAATAACTTGTTCCTTCGCTAAGGAGATTGGTCGTTTTATTGTAGCATTCATGCTACCCAGGAGATGAGATACTTGTCGACATGTTATCGAGTCCAACGTTCTTTTCGACTCCATTGAGGACTTAGTTGAGTTCTCCTTACAGAAGATACCACAACCCTTAGACCAAATACCTCCTACTCATCTAGGATCCACTCCTTCCACCTCTGATTTTGAATCTGGTTCTGATCTAAAGAGGACACTAGAAGAAACCCCAATATGGTCGGTAATCATAACTGTGTTCCTGCATGGATGTCTCAAGGAGATTTAAACCTTCCAAAACTCATGCATGACTTCCCCAAATGTCTAGAAAGGATTTTGCCCAGATTTGATCTTGACAAGTCATGTTCTCCCAAAGATCATATAAATAACTTCTACCTAGTAGTCCATCTTATCAATGTCAAGCATGAAGACATAATTTGTAGGTTGTTCCCCTATACCTTCGAAAATAAGGCATCCACGTGGTATTATAATTTTTTGGTTGGGTCCATAAGAAGATGGGATGCATTTCAAAAAGCTTTCCTTAATAAATTTGGAGAAGAAAAGACCCATGCAACCCTTCTTAGAGAATTAATCGCTATTAAAATGGAAATAAGGAGAAGATAAAATATTTCAACCAATGTTTTACAACCATCCTCAGCAAGTTACATGCTGACATTGTGCATGCATAAGAATTTATTGTAGAATACTACACTTCTTCCTTACATCCCTCCATAGCCATGTTTGAAGAGCTCACAAGCCAACTTTAGTAGAAAATTTTGAGGAAGCAAAGGATGTTGAAAAATAAATGCTCTCTCTAGGTAGTAATCCAGGGATGGAAGATAATAAAGCAACCAGTAAAAAGTCCCTGCTATTGACCAAACCACCTAACAAATAACCTATTGACTTGGACAATGTGCTCAAACTAATCAAAAAACTATGTATCTTTATGAGGCACTATGGAAGCTAAAGAGTAGGGCTTTGCGGTTGTTTAAGAGTGACGAGAACACAATTTTTTTTTGGAATTTTGCAAATTATAGGAAAACATAAATACAACATGGAAAGTTCAGAGAGATGAAAGCACAAAGTTTAAGGACATTGCTACTTTAGGAGTGGCTCATTTTGGGAATATATATAAGGAGGAGGATAGAGGAAACATTATAGATGTAGTTAAGATAACTTGTTACTTTACAAGTTTTTTTGATGAGGCAACAAACATGAGATGGATGGAAGAAATTTCAAAATAATGACTACAAGTCCTAATTCATAGTGTTCAAAAGGACCAGAGTCTTGGTCATACAGTTGGAAAATGGAAGTTTTCTTGGATTTTTTTGATTTGATAGAAAGTCATCTCTTGAGGATACTCGAGGAATAAAGGACCCCTGGGAAGGTTCTGGGTGCCTTCAATTCTAATTTTATTGAATTGATCTCGAAGAAGGACAACCCCGGTTCCTTTAATGATTTCAGACCTATTTCCATGTGCAACTGTATTTACACGATAATAAGTAAGATTATTGCTTTAAGGTTTAAGAATATTCTTTCTAAGTTGATCTCCACTAAGCATTTTGGGTTCCTTAATGGTAGGAAAATCCATGATTCAATTAGGGTAGCATAAGAAGGGATGCACACGATAAAAACACAGAAATTATCAGCCATGATTTTGAAGTTGGACCTCTACAAGGCATATGATTAGAAAAACTAGTTGTATTTGAGGTTTGTGTTGATTCACATTAGGTTTTGTGTTCATATTGTGAATTGGATTATAGCTACCTAACATTAATGTCTTTTTCAATCTTAATCAATGGATCAACATCTTATTTTTTAGACCCACTAGATGACTCGGGTAGGGCTATCCCTTGTCACCTTTTCTCTTTTTGATCGTAGATGAAGGCCTCAACATGGCATTATCAGAAGCAAGAAGAATCTGATCTCTTAAAGGTATAAAGCTCAAAGAATTTATTTATTTGACACATTTTATTTTTGTAAATGATGTTCTATTATTTTTTTATGGTTTAACGAGGGATGCAATTAACTTAACACAAATATTAGAACTATACTACACTACTAGTGGTATGAAGGTTAATTTGCAAAAGTCTTCTATTGCTTTGAATGGGGTGGCAGATTATCAAGTTAGATTCATTATACAATTATTCTCTTATCAACAAATAAGTAATGGCATCTTCCTCCCATCAATCGATAATGGCATCTTCCACCCATCCATGGAAAATAAGTAATGAGTACCCTTCTCGGACTTCTTGTTGACGATGTAAGGGCCAAGCCATAAAATTTCACTTTTATTGTCATACTTTGGGTTTCCCTTTCTCTTATCCCACATGGGCGAAAGGCTTCCTTCATCAAAATAAACATATGGTAGATCTTCAATGTAAGGTTCTGAAGGTGGTTTTTCCTTGACCATGTCTTTAATAGCCTTTTCTTTCTCTTCATCCTTCTTGAGTATTTTGATAGAGCCTATATCCTTTCCTCAGTATTTTGCAAGCTTCTCTTTGTATTGGTCATTCTTTGGAAGTAAAGTGTCAATACAATCCTCTTGTGCAAAAGGTAAGTTTGAAGGATCACATTCAATAATGTGATATGGCACATCATACTCACAATTTCTATTATAATCAAGGTGATTAGGATCCATTACATGCTTCTTGACCACTTGCCGATTATATAAAATCTCCAAGGTTCTATCCCCCATAGGAATGTATGCATGAGTGAGGTCCATACTGAGGAAACCACCAAGGGTAGCAGACCAACTTCTTGACACGAGCATGCCCCAAACGTCTGGAACATCGATCACAACTATGTTCATAATGAGGCTAATATGAGGGAAATTCCATAGATCTACTTCAACATCTTCTGTAAGACTATAAACTTTCACCTTCCTTGAATAAATACCACAAACATTTCCATAAGGGAGATTTGTATTCAAACAAAGTTGTTATTCAAATGGAAACATAATCTAGCATGCGGTTATTCAAATGGAAACCATTTATACAAAAATAAAGATAAAAATGAGACTTGTCCTCTCCTTGTCTTCCATGATACATAATATTTAGGATGACCGAAGGATCCCCTACTTCATCTTGAACCATTAATGCCTTCAAAACTTCTCTTCTTACTAATGGAATCTTACACATATCTACCACATACATTGACATTTTCATATTTCCCATCATGCTGGGCACATATATATTCAGATGAAGTACTTCATTTGATGGTGAAGGTTGTGGAAGCAAGTCACTCACTAGTGGTGGAGGAGGTAGAGGAACTTCTCTGCTAGTTGGAGGCGGTGGAGGAGTGTCCTTCTTAACCGGAGGTGTTTGAAGGACATCCTTCTTCATTGTTTGAGGTGATGGAACTGACACTCCATTCCTCATGGCATAAGTCAAGATCTCCTTATTTCTCAATTTATCCTTCATATCTTCATCCATCTGATTCAAAATTTGCAATTGAGTTTTTCTTTCTACTCTTTTCCTAAAATCTGCAAGTTGTTCTATAGTGATGTCGATACACTCATCATCTTGGAGAGTAGAAATATCAATGAAGTTCAAGTTGTTCATGGCACTTGTATCTTCTTCCTTTTTCTTTCTCGGTCATTCATCCTCTTGACGAGGTTCCTAACAAGGAAAACACCATGGTAATGCCTCCAAGTTGACCATCCCAACTAGATCCAATGTATCAAGTGTCGTGCCTTCCTATTTTGGCCTTGGTTTCCATCCTGCATTCGGCTATTTTATAAAATGGGGTTTCAAGGACTGATGATACCTCTCCAAAGTTGTCAACATGTTCATGATTTGACTCTGAGTCTGGATGAATTGAGTATTTATTTGATCCAATTTCTGAGTTATGAGCGCAATTGGATCCTAGATTGTGTTGGTTGATCTCTTTGTCTTTGGTTCCATCTTAGTATGAGGAAACTTAAAGGACTCAATCTTAGAGCTGATTAGATGTTCTTAAATCTAAGCATTGCATTCTCTGGCCTTTGCCAAACTGTTAGGCATCCTTTCTTTCAGAATAAAATTAAATTGTCCTTAAAAAGCGTTCAAGCAAAGGAGGAGATCAATTGAATCTAATGGACATACATCCTTCGGGATTTGACTGCGTAAATTGTCAAATATAGTTTCAAACTCATTCACTGTTTCATTTTATTTTATTTTGATCTGATTGAACTGAATCAATAACATTCTGATATCCTTCTTTGTTTTTCATCTCTCCTCGAACAATTTAGCGAAATATTCATAGGATTCCAAGTGGTTGTCAGGTAAGAATTTGTATCACTTTCTGGAATATTCTTCAAGAGACATAGCTAATATCTTCATCACAATGTCTTCATGTTCAATCCCATTGTCTTCCATAGCTACACCAATAGCTTCAAGATGATCTTCTAGTGCGATAACATTGTTCCCGGTGAACTTTGGCAACCATTTGTGAGACTCTTTGGGCATGGTATTGGGATAAACAGGGATAGTGGCTAGGTTCAAATGCTTGTAAAGGCTACCAGCCCAAGAATGATCCATTGGGGTGAGGGGAAGGTTACCTTCGAACAATGTTTTGACAACAGGAAAATTATGAGGGGGCCTTCTTCGATAAACCTTAAAAGGCTTGAATATTCCTTGTGGAAGGGATTTGGGGAACGATGGGTTCTTAGGTCGTGGAGTCTCTAGATGATCTTATAAAGTTCATCAAAAGGGGAGAGGTAAATTCCCTTAGGTGGAGTCGCTAGGAAAACTAGGAAAAGGCTTTGGAATAGCTTACCAAGTGTCGTTAGGGTTCAAGAAAGGAGTCAAAATCCTCCTCGACAATGGTGCCAAAATGTTATCGCATGGATTGTATCTTGAGAAAATCCCAAACCAAACCATAAAGATGTGAAAACTATGGAAGTATTTACCCACTGTCACCTTAGATAAACACTCCCCTCACTTTAGTGATGATGAAATCACCACAAGGGGGGAATTGATCCGGATTTTATGAGCAGAAATAAATGAATACATATTATTATCAAAAGATGCTTAACACAGAATAACAGATATACAGTAAAATTGTATTCTATTCAATAAGGAAATAAGATGGAACTGTAAAATGCAGTGGAAAACAAGCTTGCTAGAATGGTGACGACTTATCTTGGAGAAGAGATCTAACGGTTGCGCTCATTTGAAAGAAAATGATTACAATGAGGCTCTGAAGGCCTTTTTACAATAAACATGAATTTCAAAAACCTTAGACATCCAAAAACCTAACCCTAGGAGATGAAGCGCCAAAAGTCATGTGGGCCCCGTTTGGGTAAGTTAGTACATCAACTTCTCG
>SNQJ01S0064790.1:35702-63680 GCA_010110895.2 Picea sitchensis
CGCCATGTGTCCCATACGGACCTGCCATGTGTCCTGTACGGACCTGCCACGTCATCGTACGGACATGCCACGTCAGCGTCCGTACAGACTGTACAGTCAGCAAAAAAAATTTGCTTGTTTGACTTTTCTGACAGAATGCGATATCTTCTCCATACGGACTCCGTTTGACAAAGTAAATATACCACCGGAATCAGGAAGACGAGACGGACGCAATGGTGTTGGTTTCATCGGATTCCGAGCACTTTCATTTTTTATCCTTTTTCAAGCCCTGTCAGGCTTCTGAATCCGATTTCAGATCACCTTGTTTTCAATGCAACCATTTTCCAAGACCTTTTATTTTCCATTAATTGATTGAGGTCTGAACATTGAGTATTATATGCAAGAGAAAGTAAAGAGTATCACAATGCCACTTGAGGCTAGAACACATTGAGATCCATGTGCAAGAAAAGTAAAACAAACTGCAATGCATTCCCTCAACAAGCGAGACAATTATGTGTTTTATTTTACAGGTCCTTGCATTTTTTATGGAGAAGCATTTCATTGCTCTTAGGACTATTATGGTGAGCATCTAGAGGATAATTCATTGGATTTCAACTTTTTCTAGCTACAAGCCTCCTAGCCTTCAACCCCTTCTTCCCATGAAATGAGTTAGAAGCCCTTCTTGGGTCAATATACCTGAAAACCCAAATGACAAGGACACGAAAGGGAAGAAGTATGGAAAGTGATAAGTATGTGCAAGAATGGTATGATGACCCTTCAATGAGACCCCCTAGTAGCAACACTTTTCCTGAGAGTGACCCACTTACTAGGACAACATGTCAACCACCAAGGTGAAATGAGGAAAAATGCATAATTTCCAAGAAAACGTTTTCAAAATCAATAAAGGACCCTTTGCAACATGTTCAAATACTACAATTATTAAAACGATACTTACCACGATACTAGACTTCTTACCTCATGAAGCAAGACATGCTATCCTCTTTGGGTCAAGTAAGGTGTGGTATATGTTGTTGCCATCGATTAGATGATGATGTGTGGTGAGTGAAGGACTCCACCTACTGATATGCCTCTCTATACTCCATGTCTACAACTCACGGTCCTCAAGACACCATTTCCTTAGTTATCCCTAGGAATGGGGGGATAACAAGGTCAATACTTCTGTCGTTGGAAGGAATGACAAGGACTATTAGTGCTTAGCATATAATAGATTTCATAGTTCACATTTGCCTCATGTTATCATTTCATATGCATATAGGAGATTGTTATTTATTGTCGATGCCTTCTTGGTTTCCTATTTTCATGGAAGTTGAGATCCTATCTCCAACTAGATCTATTATTGTATTGGTTGTTATTTCTTGGGATCTTTCATCCTAGTTTGTTGAGGTGGTTTTATTGATGTAAAGCTATAAAATCTTAAGTTTTGATGAGTGAAAATCGGTCAGATATTTTTATTCACACAAACTTGTGTAGAACTTTGCTCATGAGTGGGATTTCCCACATCAAGATCACATCTTCTAATCCTCAATCAAGGCAACAAGCTATTAAGAAAGTGAACCTCCACAAATTCATAACTCTATGGTGTGCTTCAATGCTCACCCCTCCTACCCTACCACAATGTTCTCCATAGGCTCCAAACGTTTGCAAGGAGCTTCCACTCCAAGCATCGAGTCCACAAGCCACTCTTTATCTTGCTTCAAATCTTACTGCAAACACTTCAACAATGAAGAAAATGACATTGTATCTTTTTCCAAAACTACACATTCATAGATCCCTCTGCACATGGGGCTACAAGTTATAAATTATACACCTATTTTTCAACAGATTGTGGTAACCACAACTCTTCAGTGGAACGAACATTTATTCATCTTTCCAAACACTAATGGTTGCACCAGGTCACATTTCGGCAAAGGTGTGCCTCCTATTATTCCATCAAAATATTCCATCCAATGCATAGCTCCTACACACAATGTTTTCCTTCATCGGAAAGGAGGTCCCATCAACAAAATTCGAGGATAGATTCCTCTCAACATGGAGGAATTGATGAGGCTTAGTCTCAAATTCCTTGGTGGACTTATGTTACAGAATATTCCCCTTGTAGACAGGTGAAACTTCCCTTGGATTTCTAGACCCCTATACCAAGACAGAAAGAGTACAAGTGGACACTAAGATCCCTTTAAACTCATCTACAACAATCAAATTGAGAAAGAGAGAAAGTATATGACGTACCTTTTTCAATGTTTGTCCTCGCTTCTTCCAATCCTTGGAGCTTGATCCTCAAAATCCTTGGCGCAAACTGAGATATGCAATAGACAACAAAGAGAAACAACTATCTCCTACTCTACTTTATTACATAAGACAAGTCTATTTACAAAGATTAGAACAATAATAGACAAGTGCATGTAACTAGACATAGACTTGAAGGAAATAGGCCAAGTATATATTGAATGAGAACCGATAAGAAGATACTTAGAGACCACGATTGATGCTGCAGCAGCCTCTCCAAGATCTCCTCTTCCAACCCTTGCACAAATGAATCAAGATCAAAATTATGATGCTTTACTGATTTCTTCCCCCACTAGATCAAAGGTTTGATATGCTCATATCTAGATTCTTCCTTCTCTGTGGAAAAACCTTCAATATATAAGCTTGAGAGGCACAACCACCATGCGAAAATGAAGGATATGGTTGAGGATATGGCTCCTTTAGTTGGGATTAGATCCTAATATGAAGCCATAGCCTAGGGGTCGAACAAAACCAACCTAATCCAAGGAGATTAGGTCCTTAGAAAGAGGTGGAGGATCCCAAATTCCTCTCTAACAAGACTGGAACTCCCCCATAGTGAGAGACAGAGCTCCATGGAACTCCCTTAACAAGATAGGGGGAGCATCGGTGCTCCCTAAACATGGATAGGGTGGCGCCACCCTTCTAAATTTATCAAAATTGGTCGAATTTTCCAAGAAAAAGATGTGTTTCTTTTGTCAAATGATGGGGATTCTTATTCCAACATGACTTAGGGATTGTGACAATTGTTATTACGATGTCAAGGGGTTTCGAAACTCAACAAAGTGAATGTGGCACTTGGTAAGGTGAATACGACACTTACGGAAATGCGTGTGACACTTAACAAGGTTCATACGTCGCATTGCAACACTTGCGACACTTAGGGTGAGATGCCTAGGTGTGAAATTTTGGTGTGTAACAGATTCCCCCGTGCGACACTTAACAAGGTTCATACGTCGCATTGCAACACTTGCGACACTTAGGGTGAGATGCCTAGGTGTGAAATTTTGGTGTGTAACAGATTCCCCCCTAAAGTGTGAGGTCGAAAAAGAAACTAATGCCCAATTTACAAATTCTTCAATGCAAGGATGTTGGAGTAGGAGATTCTAGTAGAAGCTGCAAACAATCATCAATCAGTATACAAATATGTTCCATTTCCAAGGCATGCATACCTATGCTTGGAATACAACATGAATCAAATCATAGCCCTTGACCAATAAGTTGTGGATCCATGAGAATATTGACCAAGGATATGGCCACCAAAGATATAATGTGGATCCATACCTCCATGACAAGAACTGATCGCAACCATGAAAAATACATAGTGGAGCTACAAGATGACAAAACATAGCCACGGATCAATACAATGTGGATCTATGTGACAATATATATATCAGTAAAATTTCCAACATGGTGATGTGCTAAAATAATTTACATTCTCAAATGATCTTCATCGCAACCTGGGAAAAACACATAACAGAGTAAGCGCCCAACCTAGGGTTTTCGTCTCGATGTGGTACAAATCTAGCCACGTGAATAGATGATTTGATGTCAAACATGGTAGAAACCACTTGATTACCAGTCATTGAAGCATACCATTAAAAAGTGTGAGGGAAATCACCAATGATGTCAATGATTCCCAAGGTACCCTTAGTACATTCCAACGAATGTGAATAAATGAACTAAGGTCGAACATTCGTGAAATCATTCGATCATAGGTCAATGATGTAAACTCACTGTCAGAAGCGAGGAGGCTTGCCATTGAGGCATGCAGGTCCCAAGGTACTAATTGGTTTCTAAGTCTAATTCTTGGATAATGTGTTGAAGTCGATAGGAAAATACTCATTGAAGGAGGGCCTTGATGTATCCCCCATCATCGACACAAAATTGACACAGGAAAGTGATGTGAGATGGTGAATATAATGACTATGGATTGACACAGAAAATGGAAACTAGTAACATTGTAGATGGATGGTTTCAAGTGAAACTTCCCTTGAACATTATGAGGTACGACAAGTGACTTGGCAACATTTGACTCGACGAGTACCAGTAGAATAATGTGATGACAATAAGAGCACTCTTCGAATGGAATGAAAAATTATAGCAACACATGGAATTGGTATGACTCAGAGACAAGTAGATTACCGAACTATAATACAAGACACAAACATGTGGCATGTTCAAGGGCGACAATAGTTGCCATAAAGGATTCCAAAAAACTTGACCCACTTCCTTCAATTCCCCCCCCCCATCTAGATAGANTCCTTCAATTCCCCCCCCCCCATCTAGATAGATGAGTACCTCTTTATTTTTTAATGAGATTGAACAGGGTAGCAAAGGATCGGTATAGATCATACTTCATTTGAGTCCCCTGACATATGTTTAACGAACCTTAGGAAGCAGGGGTTTAGTCTCGTATGGGTTCTGGAGATTGGACTCACATAGTTCCTTCAATGCATAATTTTACCAGCCCAAAGAAGGTAAAATCAATGGTTTTTCATGTTTAGAGAGTATAAAAAGAACTTAAATACGACTCCATGGATAATTTTTTCATAAATTTAGTCTCGCAAGCCTGAAAAAAGTGTAGAACAAAGACTAATCTCATTCTAGGAAAACTACTAGGTTGCGAGGGGAACGACCCCCAATCAAGGATCACTCCTAGTAGTGTGTTTCTATGGAGGTAATTTTCCCCCATATTGCGTGATAGAAGATAGTGGCTTCACTCTAGCATGTATCTAAAGGCTGGAGACCTTCCCCCCAAGAGTCGTTTCCTCCGACGACTCTTCTTATTTCCTTGTTTAGGTGTCTAGTTACTAATAGGAATATTTTCACTTGGAGGAGGAAAGGAAGGTTCATGTATTCGATCCAGAGTGAGACTTGATTCAAATGGAGGGGGGTCTGTTTCATTTTTTAACAATATTGAAAGACACAATGAACTATGCTCAGAAGCGTCTGTTTCATTTTTTAACGAGCTTGACACGGGAAAATAACTATGCACGTACCTAGTTTCAGTTTTTAACACGATTGAAATCAAACAATAAAATATGTTCAAACCTGGTTTCATCTTTTAACGAGCTTGAAATCAAGAAATAAACTATGCTCAAACACGGTTTCATTTTTTAATGAGCTTGAAATCAACAAATAAACTATGCTCAAACCTATTCTTGATCATGGCTTCCAAGAGAAAAATACTTTGGAAGGAATACACATCAATGGACAAACCTCAATCATGGCTTCCAAGAGATCTTTGGTATATGGAAGAACCACACTCTTGAAGGAATACATGTCGAGGGACATGATAGGGGTAGGGAGATCAAGCTCTAATATCCCTATCAAAGAAATCTCCATGACAACTACCGGATCTAAATCAGAAGAAAGGAGAGATTCCTTCTCATTCGGATTTGAATGCATGGGACAGGTTGCCACGTAATTGAATTATGGCAGGGCGGATGTCACTGGCATGTAAGGACCATTCATGGAAGTTGGATGGGTGGACATCATATGAGGGATAATGAATGAAATTTAGTCTATGGTCACTATGTTTCCATTGTGAGGGAAACACATCATTCGAAAGACTGTGGACACAAGAGCCTTCATATCATAAATGTAGTCTCACATGAGGATAAAATTGAAATCCAAGGGGTCATGGACTACCATCACATCAACATGGACAATTTTCCCTCCTAAAGTAACATGAAATCGAGGAAGGATCCCTAAAGGTTGACTAGCCCTTCTGTTAAAAGCCAACAGATTCTAAGTCACTGGTGCAAGCTGAGGAGAACCTAAAGCTTTCTAAGAAATCGAGGACAAGATACTAACTGATGCACCTTCATCGACAATAGTATGAGGAATGTCCCTACCACAAACTTGAACAATGATTTGGAATTTATATAGGAAGGGAGACAAGATTCCAAAAGTGCACCCCAATTGAAAAGAACGACCTCATTACTCGAAGGGGGTTTCATTGGGATGGGTGAAGTAACCCCTTGTCCAAAAAAATCTATAGAAACAATAAATACCCAAGCAACATCCTCACTCTTCAAATGAGGAGTGAGATCGACCAAGGGGGGTATTGGATCGACCAATTTGACTTCACTCTCCAAGGGGAGAGTGGGATCAATCGAAGGTGAAATCGAATCGATCACTTGATCGACCGACTCAATTGATGATGGAACCGGATGGATTACCTGATCAACTGGATTGACCAGTTCATCAACCAATGGCGGGTTGGGAGATGGAAGTTTTTTCTGGGAATCAACAGTTTTTTCAAACAAATGTGAAGCTTCATCCATAGGAGGGCAGAGGTAACTGCAGTGCATCTCCTTACATAACAAGAAATGAAATTTGACTTTACCCTTCTTACTTCCAACCTAATTATCACTAGTTGATGGTTTGTCACCAGCATGACTTGTAGCGTCTGACGACGTGGGTTCAGAAACCTAAGACCACATTTCTACAACCTTCAGAATACCAGGGAAATCCTTAAGAAGGTGGTCACCCTTACAAATCTTGTAAGGAAATTTGGGTTTGTGATGTGCCTTTGTAGACTTGTTGACATTATCAACACTCCCAACATGATGAACAATAGTTGGTTGATCGCTTCCAACATGTCCTACAGTGGTTGGAATGTTTCCTCCTAACTTATTTTTCTTCTTCTTAATCTTCCTTTTCTTCTTCTTCTTATCCACTTGGTTACTAGCTGCAGAGATTTCATTAAGCAAAGAGGAAGAATGGGAAGAATACCCTATGGGTGAAGAAGGCAGAGGATCGACATGAGGTTGATGGTCCTGGGGTGGAGTACTTAAGGATGAAGCACTAGGAGCGTTTACGTTCACCGGAGTGGAAAAAAACCAGACTGGTAACCCAATAGTGAGTCAAGGAAGAGTCAAAGTTGTGATATAAGGAGGACCAATGTGTCCCATAGAAGGAGAAAAAAATGGTATCTCGGGAAAAGGGGTCCCTTCGATGGTATTTTCAAGAACGGATGTCATAGAAATGGACTCAACCCTTTCAACCCTAAGGGATATCTAGGTAAACCAAACAACACACACTAAAAAATTTAGGAAGAAAACCAAACAAACGAACATTTTCACAGTGAACACGCTAGTTGGTGATGAAATCCAATGTTTCAGGATCAATATGAAAAAGGGGTTGAGATAGAGAGGGTGTATCAGTTACGTTGGCGACCTTCTTAACAGACTTACGCCTTTGTGAAATTTCCCTCACGATCTATTTGTGGGTTACCCTCCAAGGAGCCAGAGTGAGTTTGACCAACTTCTGACCCAGGTACAACAAAGACTCACCTTCATCGTCACCTTGTGTATGAACCCTAAAGATAAAGGCCACAAAGGTTACCATCTTGCAGTCAGCCTCCGGGTGGGTACAATCAACAATTGAGATCGAACGTATGGGCAACATATCAAGTCTGAAATTCTTCTAGAGGATTGAAGACAAGAGGACTGGTGAACTCCAGAGGACCTCGAATGGATTCGAGATTCACGAAGCTCTGAGACCAAATGAAAACAATTGATTCTCAGGAAGAACCCTCAGTATACGATCGTTCCACTACGTTTGGTTAAGCCTCGAAGGGGTAATCTTCATTTTTCTCTCGCCCGCGACCTCATGTTTAACCCATGTGCGAGAGGGGGGTCCCAACTATGCTTATACGAAAATTGGATTTTCTCTCCCTATCGCAAGATTCTATATTTGTTTATGGCTTTGGAAAGTTTTTCTCAAAACCTATTCCAAAGCCCTACACTTAAGCTAATGTAGGTTTGCAAATTCCTAGAAAGAAAAATTTCTAGATAGATGTTAATTAGTGCTTTGATTTTTAGGTTATTGTTTACTCAAGGGTAAGGAAGTGAAACTGATGATATTCATGACTTCGACTCCAAAAGAGTGCAACAAAATGAGATGCGGAGATTTATGTTCGATGAACTCTATCTATGGAAAGGAGAAGAGTCGTTTTCCATTCCCAAATGCATAAACCCAATGAAGTTTACCAAATGAAAACTACAAACGTGTAGGACCCAAAACTTTGAATGCAATAAATTTATGTCCGTTTGATTATAAATGCAATGAACCTAAATCAAATGCAAGTTCTTTCTACTTCCTTACTTTCAATGCAAGAATCCAATGGAGATACAAACAAATATGAAGTTAAAATATCGAACAAGAAATGCATTAAAAACTTATGAGAATTGAGAGAAACTAAGCATGAAATAACTCACTCAATCGAGAAAGCAAAAAGTCAACAAGAAAGCACAAAGAACGCAAACAATGAAAAAGAGAAAGAGGAAATCACTCAACAATCCTTAAAGATGAGTAGCAAGAAAAAAGTATTCAATCTAGGTTGTGGTAAGAAAAATAATCTCAATCATTCAAAAGAGCGAGATGTTCTAAAGAAGATTGAACATAAACTCAAGACTAATCAAACCTTTGTAGACTCTTCCAATCAACCAGATAATCGAAAAGATCATGAGACAAAGACCAAACTAGTGAAAAGCAAGGTGAACCAATCTCACAATGTAGAATAGGTTTGAAAGATCAACAAAGATAAAAATGATTGATAAGTATCAAATCCTCGATCCAAACAAATTCAAAGACAATCAGGAGTCACGGGGCAAAAAACCTCTCAAAAGAAGACTGAGAAAAAGCATGTAGAAAGAGGTAAAAAATCCTGAAAAGGGAGATTGGTGCCCCTGTTCTCAAGGAGACGGAGCATCAATAAAGAGAATGGCTCTCCCTAAGAGGCTTTGGGGGAGCTCCAGTCAGATAATGGCGCCCTTGTATGCACTGTAGGGAAGTGCTAGTTTCTAGAAAAGTTCAAAAAATGGCTTCTAATAAGCTCAGACTCAATAAAGACTCAGTAAATGGCTCTGTAAACTCTTCAATGAGGAAGATGGAAGGAGAAATAGATCAGAATCAAGCACCAAACAAGATCTAATGATAGGCAAAGGCTTTAGACGATCAAAGGAAAGACTAGTCAAATTTGTTCCCCAGTGGAGTCACCATTTTTCTGTTACAGAATATTCCCTCTACAGACAGGTGAAAATTCCCTTGGATTGCTATACCCCTATACCAAGACAGAAATATTACAAGTGGACACTAACATCCCTTTAAACTCATCTACAACAATCAAACTGAGAAAGAGAGAAAGGATATGACGTATCTTTTTCGATGTTTGTCCTCGGTGCTTCTAATCCCTAGAGCTTGATCCTCAAACTCCCTAGCGCAAACTGAGATATGCAATAGCCAACAAAGAGAAATAACTATCTCCTACTCTACTTGATTAGATAAGACAATTCTATCTACAAATATTAGAACAATAGTAGACAAGCACATGTAACTAGACACAGACTTGAAGGAAATAGGCCAAGTATATATTGAATGAGAACCAATAAGAAGATACTTACAGACCATGATCGACGCTGCAAAAACATTTCCAATCTCTCCTCATCCAAACCTTACACGAATGAATCAATATCAAAATGATGATGCTTTACTGATTTCTTCCCTCACTAGATCAGAGGTTTGATATGCTCAGATATAGATTCTTCCTTCTCCTTGGAAAAGCCTTCAATATAAAGGATTGAGAGGAACGACCACCATGATAAAATGAAGGATATGGTTGAGGATATGGCTCCTTAAGTTGGGATTAGATCCTAAGATGAAACCATAGTGTAGGGGTTGAACAAAACCAACCTAATCCCAACAGATCAGGTCCTTAGAAAGAGGTGGAGGATCCCAAATTCCTCTCTAACAAGGTTGGTGCTCCCCCATAGTGAGAAAAGAGCGCCATGGTGCTCCCTTAACAAGGCAGGGGGAGCACCGGTGCTCCCTAAACATGGATAGGGGGAACTACCCTTCTAAATTTCTCAAAATTGGTCGAGTTTTCCGAGAAAAAGATGTGTTTATGTTGTCAAATGATGGGGCTTCTTCTTCCAACATGACTTAGGGATTGTGACAATTTTTATTATGGTGTCAAGGGGTTGTGACACTCAACAAAGTGAATGAAGCACTTGGTAAGGTGCATATGACACTTGTGACAGTGCATGCAACACTTAACAAGGTGCATACGTCGCATTGCTACACTTGCAACACTTAGGGTGAGATACCTACGTGTGCAATTTGGTGTGTAACAACTTAGTTGGTGATGCAAGAGAATTCATGTATCTTCCCTATTCAATCAAATATCATCTAGTCGAAGAACATCTAGAATTATTGTTTCATATCTGTAAAATCACCTTCCAGTTGTATAACTCCACAACCATTCAATAATGGAGAGCACAATTCTAAAATGCAAGCATCATGGACATTAAGGGAATACCAAACGATTGAAAATTATAGCTTGGACATAAATTAGTTAGAGACATTTTCAAAAAAGTAAGTTTTGAAAATTAATTCTATTTTGTAATTCACTTTAGTTAAAAAGTGAAACTCTTATTTTTAAGAGTTGAGTCTAAAAAGTGTATTTCATCCATGCATGAATTAAACTATGAGTAATCTCAAAAATATTTTAGGGTTTTGGTATAAGCTAAAACTATAAAGACATGTCAAGATAAAGAGTTCAAATACACTTGAATGCTTGGGCATTTGAGCATTTGAGCAGGTTGAGCGACAGAGAGGGAGAGAGAGTAGACAACCAGGAAAGAGATGTTTTCAACAATACATAGTCTCATGCAACAAATATGTATAGTGGTACACAAGTTCGTACATTCGGATGGATATGTGTAGTCCTACGAACGGAACCATACCATCATCCATATAGTCTGTATGGACATGCAATACTCTCCCAACATATTGTTTCGCTCAATTTGAGGTGTTTTTTTGGTATATGTACAATGTTGTTTTTTGGGCAGCTTATGGAGGTTTCCTTCTAAGTTTTTTGAAGGAATGAAAAGCAGTTATTGGAGTAATTACATGTGTTGTGTGAAATTAATTATTATGCTTCCGCTATTTGATTTCCAACTATTGTGTGATTAATTCTATGGTCTGAAATTTATTTTTGTATTAATTAAATTCAACAATCTACTTGTTTGATTGAAATAATAACGACATTAGTCACTTAGTTCTTGGAAATGTTCACATGGTATCAGAGCTTATTTCTTTGATTGAGATTCTCTAGGAATTACAATGGTAAAGCAACTGTAGGGAAGAAGGACCAACAGTGAGAGGATTTCAAAGTTTCATTTTTATATTTGAGAGTTTGTGCAATGGATCTCAGAGATGGCATCAACTAGCCTCGGGTTCGAGGATAGATTCGATGGTGCCTAGAATTTCTTATTATGGAAGGTGATGGTTACACTCTTACTAGAAGAGAATGATCTCTAGGATATTATCAAGAATGTTGGTACTTTGCCTACATATCCATAGGAGTTGGGAGCTCACAACAAGAGGGTAGTGAAGGCCAAGTGAATGATCTTGGATTCCATAAAGGATCATATGATCCCTCTTGTATCCGAGAAGAAGATGATGAAGGAGATGTTTGATGCCCTAGTTATTCTCTATCAAAGTCAAAACTTAAACAGGAAGATGATATTGTAGAACAAAGTCAGATCCATAGTGATGACTAGGTAAGACAAAATCATCGATTACCTTATGAAAATCACATAGATTCATGATCAACTTGCAATAGTTGGGGAAAAGGTTGTGGATGTAGAGCTAGTGAACATGGAACTGAATGGTTTCCCAGCTTTGTGAGAACCATTTGTCAAAGGTATTTGCCAAGGATTCAATATAAAGAGTTGGTACTATTCCCTTCAAACTCTATTTAGGTGATTCTTTAGATCTTGACAATGTCTTGTTTATTCAAGGGATTTGTAGTTGAGTTCAAGAACCAACAAGTCCTCATCAAACCAAAAGAATCTAGCCCAAATATAGCTCAAGTAATAGGGGTTAGAGAAGGAAAGTGTTACAAGTTGCAGGGTGAACTTGTTTGAGCCTTGTGCATGATAATGACAACTTGTGCAAGTTGTGGCACAAGAGGATGGGGAACCTACATCACAAGGAATTGCCTATCTTGAAGGATATAGTGATAGATCTTCCATAGTTCAGAGTTGAACAACATGGTGTATATAGAGGGTACATGTTTTGCAAGCATAGGTCTAACGAGATTCTAGACCTAGTGACAAAGGACAAGGAGTTAGAAACTCTGAAGGTTGAGTTAGGATCACAAGTGATTTCCAAAGTAGTACAACAACCTTCAAGTAGAGAAGGGGAGACAATATCCCCTTGCACTTTTTTCAGGAGACCTCAATGATTTAGTCAGACATTGAGGGATGCTTAGGAGCATGTTGACACTCCTACGAGCACATTCGGAGAGAGAAGACCTCCAAAGAAGTTTCCAGACTATATGGAATTTATGTGAAGCATTATAGATTCCAAGCCTTTCACTTTTCAAGAGGCAAATGGTGAGATGCCATGGTGGAGGAGTACACCTCCATCATGAAGAATGATGTTTGAGACATAGTGCAAAGATAGGAGGGGAAGTCAGTTGTAAGTTCCAAATGGATTTACAAGATCAAGCATGCTCCAAATGGTAGCATTGAGAAGTTCAAAGCAAGGTTTATGGAGAGAGGGTTCTCCCAAAGAGAGGGCATGGACTATGAGGAGACTTTTGCTCTAGTCGCCAGGCACAAAGAACAACCTCGAGGATTTGAAGTGAGTGTAAAGGAGTCCCATGTTTGTTTTGCAATGAACACCTTCATAGTGGAGCCAAGGCAGGAGCATTGGGTAGCAACAAAACATGTGCTCAGGTGTTTGAGGGGAAAACTTGTTTGATTGAGATCATAAGGACTTTAGTCACCTAGTGCTTGGAAACTTTTACAAAAACATGTAGTCCCTGTATAAGCGACTAAGCTTGTAATAGATCCCTACATATTTGAGCAAATAAAAAAGGCATTCATGGAAGGTGGCAAACTTTTGTTGCACCAATAACAAAATATGTAACACATATATGCATACCCAACCCTTGGGTACACATTCAAGATGAGGACTTTGGGTACATATCAAGTACGACCCACATGTACTTAGCACAAGAAGTACTTCAGGGTATGCCAAAGCACCAAAAATTTGCATCCCCAACATTTGGGTATGCGGAGGGGTACCTTGTGCCCTTGAGGTATGCAAAGTAACCCCCATTGCACCCTTTTCAAGATAATAAAAAATGGCCCTAAAACCTAATTGCTAATTCCCCGCCCTTATCTACTTGGTCCAACCAACCCACCTACAATCTTTAAATCCTAAACAAACACAAAAATAAATCACAATGATCATTTACTATTGTTGGGCCATCACTCTTCTATTGTTAGGCAGTGATTAGGTAGTTTAAAATTCATAACAAGAGTGGATTTGCAATATATTTTTCCTCTCTCAGTGTACACAATTTGAACTATGAACATAAACACACTGAGATGTCTAACACCTTAGCACAATGGAATATAAAACTAGTAATTAGATCATGCATAATACACAGGAATTTAATGCCCAAAATCACTCTTCTTAAAACTAGAACAATGGGCTCATGTACCAAGGAAAATGGCCCTTTTCTTTCACAATATAAAAATGCCAAATACTTACAAAATCACTACAGAAACCCTCGGTTTCTGTGCCCAAACCTGATCAACTTAGTTAACTGTAATAGCCCCATCTCCTGTGACTAGGCTGGCTGCAACAGTCTTGTTCCAGTCCTCCTTTGCTTCCCCAAATCTGCCACACTAGTTGACCTTGCTGCTGACTATTTAGGCTATTACATCAGTCCTAAATCTGCCCTCAATGTGTCACTAAAGTGCCAGGACCGTGTTGTTGTTCTAGCCCTCCTTTGCTGTCCAAAATCTTCCCTCAAGGGCTGTCCAAAGTCTGCTCCAAGACTGTCCCAAAACTATTGTCAACCCCCTCAAAACTATGGTTGTGACAACCCTTCTTTACTTGATGTACCAACCTCTTTTCCCCTGTTGTGCCAGTTGTTATAGCCTCAAGCACTCCCCATATCACCAACAACAATGCGTAGAATTTTCCAACACTCTTGTTGCTTCCTTGAACTCGCACGTCGAGCCTTCTTCAGGTTGTGGCTGCTTCCTCCTTGCAGATTGTACCTCTAGGATAGTCCTAGCATACTTGTAGCAACCTTTTCTTGTCGTGGCTGCCCTCAAAAGTCACCACACAAGCCTGTAGTTGTCTCGAACTTGCAGGCCAATCCTAACACAGGCTGCAGCTAGGATTCTCTAGCAAGTTGAGCCTCTCCTAGGCTGCGCCCTGCTTTCCCTTGGCTGCCAGTAGACCTGTGGCTGCTCTTCTCTTTGGCTGCCACGCTTCCTAGACTGCTGCTACGTTACTTGGCCCTCCTCCTTCTTTGGTACTTGCCCAAAACAATCAGAAACAACAAAGCTGAGGCCAAAACTCAGCCCTCTCCATGGCCAGACTGAGGTCACCGCACTGTCCTCTCATGCTAGCTGAGGTCACAAGACTCCACACAAGAATTAAATGTCACATTCATCCTTGAACTCTTTTATCCACATTCATACTTGATCTCATTTATCCATAAGAAACCCACAAGGACCCACACAAGCCCACAAATCCCCTAGCTCCAATCCAAGGGGGTTTTCACTGCAATGAAAGTGCAGTGAGGTGCCAACGGAAATTCTCACATGCTCGACACCAAGGCCATGTGACAATACCCGCCTGAAGCTACANTGTAAATAAATGCTTAAATACTTTGCATGAAAATTTTATAACTCTGCTACACTAACTCCATAGGACAGATATACCATGACGTTGTGAATATTGTATGTTTTTTATTTTATTTTGCAGTTAATAAAGAAGAAGATCAAGATCAGCTAAGCTTGAGCGCCTATAGGAGCTATGATACCACAAGAAGGTAAATGTAAGGGGGTCTAAGGGGGGTTATGCCTAAAACATCTACCTTATGCTATCTTGAACCCTACCCATTTCAAATTTGAAATTCAAAGCTAAAAGGGATTAAGAGGAGTGGAGAAACTTTATCCCCTACATTGTTGAAACTAGGAAGAGAAGTTGAATTTGAATTCTCTAGTCATTATGCATGAGGAAAATTCGAATGGGGAGGGAGGAGCTATTAAAAAAAAGCGTGAAAGAGAGTTTTGAGAGGTTAGACTTTGGAAAAATGGAGCCAAGCCCATGATAGACCAACCAATTATGAATTGAAGCTTGTAGCCTTGAGGAAAAGCCAAGAAACCATAGAAAATTTTGCTGAACTTGAGATAACAGCGTGGACCTTCTATGCACACGCAAAGTAATTTCTAAGGTACTGGACAACAGAGAAGGAAGTGCTCCATGTGTTGTGTGGGGCAGGTATGTGGGTGCCTTAGTGTTGCTCTGTCATCAAGAAATTTGCAGTAGAAAATGTTGGTTAAAATCTGAATTTAAGAGTTATCTATCTCTGCTTCTCCCTGGTGGTATCATATCCCGGCTAAAGGGGTGGCGTTCGCTGTGGATTGCATATGATTGGGTGGAAATCGCTCACTCAGCTGGTGGTTGATCCTAAATTTGGAACATATAAGTTTATCTCTGCCTATGCACTTGGATTTTAAACTCTATTCTGGTTTAATGTTATGTTTTACTTCTATCAACGTATGTCTCTGTTCTGTATATTTATTGATGTGGGGTCTATCTCTGCGCATTCAGAGTATAGATTTGTTTGGTAAATTCGTATATCTCTGTTGCGTGTATATTGGCTGCTGATTGTAGTTTGATGTTATTTAATTTCTGTAAATAACCATATCTGAAAATGACGTTTTATTGGTAAATTTTATATATGTTCATTCTATTGTAAACCACAGTTGAAAATTGTAAACTACAGTTGAAAATGGAGTCCTAGTCAATCTGATGTGTGATAGCTTGTTGATACTTTTTGAGATGTAGCTTGAGGACTTCAACATCTAGATTGCTGTTTACGACATGTCAAATTTTAGTAGATGATATAATAAGGATACAGGATGCAAGTAGCAAGATGCTATATAATGGCTATTTGAGAGCAGTCTTAAGTTCTTAAGAGCATTGGAATACAGGTTTACCCTTCTTCTGGTGTTGACTGAAAATACCTTGAAAGAAAAAAGAATCATTGAAAGTCCTGGAAAAATCTGTTGTCAACAGGGTTTGGAGTTTTCCCTTTATGTTGATCTTCAAGTAAAGAACGATTTTTATCCACGGTATCTGTTTTGTTGAGAATTGTTTCTATTGTGCCACTGGATGGATGGCTAATAACCTGGGAAATTTATTTTTCAGAGGTGACACCGTGAACCAACCAAACAAATGTTCAACACGTCTAGAAATGGATTAACCCATTTCTGCCACAGAACAGTTCTCTTTTAAACAACAATTATATGTATTTACGATGCATCAGACTTAGCATTCTCACTTTGAATAAGTTCCCGTAGTTATATGACAATTGCAATTGGAGATTTGGTCAAATCCTGTAGACATCACTCTTAATTTTGCTCACTACTGGTCTCACTTATCAGTGAGGCTCGTTGACTTATTTTCAAGGTAAATGTATATTCTCGAATTTGACTTTGAAGACTGCCAGGGATGTAATTCTTCTGACCAAGAAGAACAATTCTGGAGCAATATCACTGATCCCTACTCTTGACTTGCTTTGGCAGATTTTCAATTACTGCAATTTTAGAAATTCTTTGTAAACAATTTAAAGCAATTATAATGATATTCACTTTTATATCCTCTTCTCCATAAGAAGTAACCATTGATAGCAGTTAATTTGTTTGCAAGATCTTTAAGCCACCTAAAAAAGAATTCAGGTTCTTTCTTCCTCCATGTTGTGCATTTTCATTTGAAGATACTGACAAGTATTAGAATGGATATGCCAAATATCTATATGCTGCATAGATTTAAATTGTAATAGAAGTTTGTTGACCATTGGTTAGCTGTGCAAGTTTTCATTTTGATTGATAAAGGGCATTGCAATATCCTCCTTAAGAACCAGATGCAGGAAAACTCTTTCTTCATATTTTAATGAAGTGATGAAAGAATACCCTTACTCCTGCTAGATTTATTTTTCTACTCTATAGAAGTATAGATGCATTTGTCATAGCCTTGGTGTAGGCCACTAGGTTAGACTTCAGTGCCATCTATGACCTTTGCTCCATTGTCGGGGCAGTTTGCATGTACTATTGGTTGGGATTAGATTAATCTTTGAATCTGTCCAATACCGTCTTCATATGACACAAATTCAGGTGCTATCCAACTCTCCACAGTAAGATTTCTGCCGCAAAAATGCGTACAACCATTTGAAAGAAGAATAACAACTTGTTCATGTGCTATCCTAAAGGAATTGAACTTACTAATCTTGATTGACTTGACTTGACATTAGTGCAATTCAAAATTGATCTAACTTGAGGTTGATTCCCTTATTGAAAAGAACCATTGAAAGCACATATCAAATCAATTGACAAAAAGTAAGTCACTTTAGAAGGTGAAAGTTGTTGCCATGGGATCTAATATTGACACCATGCATTCATATGCATTCATGTGGACAGAAGATGTTGGTAAAATGTACTTATTGATGAATCCCAATAGATGCCAATGAATCCAATAACTGCCTATGAATCCAAATAGATGCTACACCAAAATGGTATCACTAACTAGATTATAATGGTGCTAACTATTAAGAAATAGCTCAAAAAGGAACTTTTGCACAAGTTTAGAGTGAATGTGTTGGAAGTAGTTCGAGTTATTTTCAAAAATGAATTTTAGTTGGTAATTCTTTTTAGTAAAAAAGTGAGAAGTCTTATATTTAGCTGCTGAGTCTAATAAAGTGTATTTCATGAATTTATGACTTAGACTAAGAATTAATTTCAACCATAGATCTCAGTGAGAGATTAGGGTTCTGGCTAAAAGTTTAAAAACAGGGCAAGATAGAGGGTTGAGACACATAGTTGAACACTTGAGCAGGTTAAATGACCAAGAGGAAAAGAGAGAGAGAGAGCAGGGATTCAGGAAAGAAACCATACATAAGGACAGATCTGTGCAAGTCCGTACAGGGCCATACAGCAGGCTTTTGCTGTTTTCTGTTTTTCCAGCAGGCCATGCCTCTCTCAGGTAGGCCTTACAGCCCAGTTTCAGTGTGATCTATGAACAGTGAAGCTGCTGGTTTTAAGCAGAACATGGATGTTATCTTGTAAACTTTCAAAGAAATGAAAAGCTGATTTTTGAAGAAATTACCTGTATATGTGTAAAACAGTTTTATGCTTCCGCTATTTAATTTTCAAGTTATTGTGTGATTGATGCTATGGTCTGCAATTTAATTTCTACATTAATTAAATTCAATGATTTATTAGTTTAATTAAAATGATAAGTACAACAGTCATCTAGGGTTGAAATTTTTTTTACAATAACGTGTAAGCAGTACCAAGCCACATGACAGTTGAAAAAGTAACACTTACATAATATGAAGCATTCTGTGATATGTTATGGTGAAATTAATCTTATAATATATTATAGAAGAATTTGTAGGTAAAGCTAGCGAATATCTAAAAAAAAATCACCCCTATATTAGATTTCAAAAGTGCACGATGCCATAAAATACACTCGAGTGATTTATAAAGCTCCACTAAGGAAATGCCTGCGGAAAACATTCATATGACATCCTAGATGTAATTTAAGTCTTTATAATGTTTAAGTTCCATGTACACTTTGCAATTATTTTCATCCCTGCTACTATATTCTGCTTAGCATCTAATGTTTGATGTCACGTATGACTTGTATGTTTTATAATTCAATGACCTGTAGTTTAATTATCTATCATATGCCACACACTGGCTGTAGCAATGCGAGGTGACAATTGAGCTGACCCTTTCTTGCACCTAGAATCCAGCACAAAGGCCATATTAGCGAAGAAAAAATGCAAACATTGCAGTCTACAATTATTTGTGAAGATCATGAGGCTATTTCCCGTGTTTTTGGCAGCGCCTCTTAGCCAAACCTTGATAGATCTATAAGATCAAATTTTTCAAATAGTGTGGTACATGTTATGGTGAAACTGGAAAGGGTTTTTTTTCTTGTTGTAGATGCATATGAATGATGCCTATTACTTTTGAAGCAGATGTACCAATTTCCCCAATTGAAAAAAGAAAAAAGAAAAATATAGTATAGGATAGTGGATAGTGGCATGAGGCAGGCAGGAGGGGGCATACAGCCTAGCATGAAGCCATTCAACACACTTGCCCAAAAATTGAAGAACAAGCAGCAGACTCGTCTAAAGAGCTAAAGATTTTGGAACTGGCTCGGGGGAAGACCAACCCACACTCTTCAATGAAGAGGCTCATACGCACCGCGAGATTGATATCGATCATAAGAATGATGACCAAAGGGCTCATTCTATTGCTGCTTCTTCTCATGATTGATCGCACTAGCCATAAAATGGCATCCCCTGTTGCCTCCATGTTGCGTAGCAAACAAGGAGGCATGAAGGAGGAGAAGTAGAGGACAGCCAGGCAATCAGGGAAACTGGAAAACATGGAGTATAGGGTATACCCATGCTGAGACATGAAGCCGACCAACGCTAGGAGGAAGAGGGGAGTTGATGGGATGGGCTCACTGCATGGGTGCAGAAGACAACCCTACAGTAGACACGCAGGAGGTACGTCCAGTTCTCAGAGGCCATCCCCCAGTTCGGAGCCCACATCAGGAGCCAAGAGGGCATCAAACCAGGTCTGGGTAGAAGCAAACCAAGACTCAGAGGATTGTAAGAGGTTTTCAGGGCAGGCACAAGATAGAAGACAAGGTTCAGGGACGAGGAGGAGACACCAGAAGCACCAAAATAGATGAGTGAACGGACACACATTAATCCCAGATCCAGGCTTCTCTAGAAGCAGGAATACCAGGCATTCCTTAACTTTGGATCTATATTGGCACACAAAGGCACTAATTGCATGCCATCTGAACTCTGTGGAGGAAAATAACCCAGCCCTGCAAGCAAGAGGGGAGAAGCTCATGCTATAGAAATCAAGGGTGGACAACTGAATAGCATGGATGAAATTAAGAAAGTGCGTCGTGCTGGCTGCGGAATCGGCATGTAGTTGAGTTTCTAAGTTTGTCACGCAGATTGCAGCCCTTATATATCTAGGGGTTATTCTACATTATTATTCTGTTCTATTGTTTGTTGGTATATCACTACATTGTCTAGTTGCTAGATACATCATTTTGTAATAGGTCATAATATGTAACTCGGTATTTGATTTTTGCAAATGACAGTTTGCACATATCGAGGAGTGTATATTGGCCTGCAGTAGGGTTGAGGAAAAATTCTTTAGCTGATGGAGGAAAATCGTGAAGATAAACGATTTAGGAACTAGTTTTCATAATCTTCATCGTGAGGGTGGATGATAATAGCCTCAGCGGATACAGGGCCATGCATATTATTCAACGAAAAAGTGGCAGGTGAAATACACATGCCCTTGCAATGCTCCCATAATAACAATATCTGCAGCAAGTGCAAAGATAGTCGACAATTCCCCCACTTTTCAATTACTAGTAGCAGGTAATTTTATTCAATTAAGGAATCTAACAGTAGAAACCTTCGATCATGGAACCACGTTCTTAAAAAGCACTGCAATATGCTAATGTGAGAGAACAAATTGGATCTAATCGGTCGGGTTGTGGTCTAGTAGAATGTTGGAGTGCTTGCCATGATGCAAAAACCTGTCAAGCATGCTCCCATGATAATGCAGATGACCCGATCTTTACAGGGAATAGTGTGAAGGTGGCAAACACTGATCCTGCACTAATGTGGACCTGTGCTAATGTGGCTTTGCACCAGTGTCTCTGCAACACCATCCAAAGCCACAAATTATAATAATTATACATATAACAGAGGTTACATGACTAAGTTTGATAAAAAAGTGTAACAAAGTCTAATTCGATCAACAACAACTAGTTATAATAATGATCTAGATTGGATCATTATATTATTTGTCATCTATCTAGATGCTTTTAGAGTGGAAAAAATTGGAGGAATCAACTTGTAGGGTCATTTTAGTGGCAGATCCCAGTTTGGAAAGTTGGGGTTCAAAACCTTCCGAAGCCATTTTGAGGCATTAAACGACGTTTTTTGGGGTTTTGATGTCTAACTATTTTGCACACCCCCTTTGTTGTTGTTCTACACTCCAAGACCTTTCCAACGGTGTAGACCATGCATCAATCAGAGTTTGTATGCAAAATTTATGTCTCCTGCAAGTTGACCTATCGTGTTGATCACCATGGTACGAGAGGATGTCACGTCAGCCCCCATTACTCATGCATATGGGGCTAGCCACGTGGGAAATTTCAAGAAGATTCTAAAAGGTTCAAAACCATACCACAATTAAGGGTTGAGGAAGTAAAAAACCTACCCCTAGATGGTTATGAGGCTATGTTAAATATCGGGCCACTAGGAGGAGAAAGGGTTTCATTCTATGTTATGGTATTTTGTTCCATAGTAGAGCAGAACAACTAGGAGTGGGAAATTAGAGATCATATTAGAGGGGGTTAATGTTATGTAGCAACTTATTAGACCACAAGTCTTACGTAACTCTATAGAGAGTGTCTTCTCCTTTGTACTTGCATTATTTTCATACGAGAGAAAAGAGAGCGGAGCAACCTCACCTTCTAGCTAGGTTTTCTCCCGTAAGGGTTTCCCATACAAAATATGTGATGTACCAAATGCTTACAAATATCATAACAGAATAGAAGTACACAACATGTACATAATGTGAGCATGGAACACAACTCCAAGATAGATCAGTTACACAATAACTCCTTAAAGAATAGAAGAACCTCTTCCAAATAACCAATTACATTCATACATCACAATTCACATGCCCCAAAATAATGAATACATGATTTCTATATATACCTATTCACACTTGCACATGAGATTCTTTTACTATTAGACCGACCTTATTACATATACATTTACACATTACATGTACATTTAACCCCATATATGCCCCCCCTTGGGGTCATATCATATACATTTAACTCTATATGTCCTCCCTTTGGGTCATAACATAGTACCCTCCTTCAAAAAGCTTTGTCCTCAAAGCTTTGCAATTAAAGGCTTCACATGTGATGAAACCAAGTAATTTCCATTGATGATGATCCATCCATCCAAAATCAATTCTTTTCAGTCAAAATTCTTGGTGGCTAATGGTAGCATAATTTTATTTCCCTTGATTCTTTGTAGTAGATGTTGGTTTATGATAATATATAGTTGAATAATAGTTTTGTGATGCCATATTCCATGAATATTGATGAGTATTTCATTTTCTTCCTTGATAATGTTGATATTGATCTTCTTGTCTTCTTTGAAATCTTTCCTGATAATGAGGGTGTTGATATGGTTTCACATTTGACATTTTTTCTTGATTTTGCACACCCCTTTCATCTATCTTCTTTTCAGAGAGAATGGCACCCTCGATCATCTTTACTTGGCCTTTTATTACTCTAGCATTAGAGATAATACCATCATATTTGACATGTACACCCTCTAAATAGAGTTCAACTTCTTCAAGTATCCTTTGTTGACCTTCTTGAATCTTGTCTTCTTTCTCCTTTTGAAGCTGCAATGTGATCTCATCTATCAAATTTTTATGTCCTTCTTTAATTATATATTTCATTTCTAATTTTGCCTCATCAATATTTAGGGATTCCTCAACCTTTCCATAGGATTTATTTTGTCTTTATCTTCATCTCCATAAAAATTAGTTATTGCCATTGATTATTGATTGAGATCTAACCCCAACCCTTAACTTACAACTTTAGCATATTGAAGATAATGATCTCAAATAGTTATAATCCGTGTTCCAATATAATCTTCTATGTTTTCTCTTTCCAATGCCTTTTGAATCAGCACAATTGGAGATCCCAATCAATAACTCCTTAAAGAATATGAGAACCTCCTCCAAATAACCAATTACATTCATACATCACAATTCACATGTCCCACAATAATGAATACATGATCTCTATATATACCTATTCACACTTACCTATTCACACTTGCACACGAGGCCCCTTTACTACTAGGCCGACTTTATTACATATACATTTACACATTACATGTACATTTAGCCCCATGTATGCCCCCCCTTGAGGTTATATCATATACATTTAACCCTATATATTCCCCCTTTGGGTCATAATTTATTTTTTTTTGGTCATTTTTTGGATGGTGTGTGATTGCATTTTATTGTTCTCTATTTTCCACATTTTATCTATTTCACGCATAAGCAGAAAATTAGTAACTAAATATTATGGAATCTAAAGAAATTTAACCTTCATAGTGTAGATTTCAATTTTATTTATTAGATCTGTTGCGACAAACCATTCCAGTGGAATATCCACAGTAGTTTACAGATTAAGTAAGAACAAGCCCAAACCTTAGAGAAATATACTTTGAAAATTGATCCATAAAACTATGCGAACCATCCAAATTTTGATCAATTTTAGGTTTACTCCCGAAAATCTCACCCATAAGAAATAGACCTGACTTCTTTCACAACCTGCCAAGTTAGGGTTTTTCTTAAATATCAGTGATAACTGCTTTGGTATAGATTTATTTTACAACTGTCTTTTCATTTTGTTTGGTTCGATGGAAACCAAATTGTAACTAGGAGTTCTAATTGATGTAATTAATGAACCCCATTTGCTCAAGTGTAACGATAATTAGCAATTGTAAATCTTATAAATTTTACACAACAAATTTGGCTTCCTACAATTATTTTGATTTCTGTATAGGATTTCAATGGCATGCATGTTTGAGATTAAATTGCTACAAATATAACATTGATCTATGATGTTTACTTCTAACAAACCTTTTTAGATTAACATGAGAAGAGGAATCCAACTAAGTAGCGATTTCATTTCAATTGGAAATTTTTGTGAGAAATTTTAAACGAAATTTCCTGGATGAGATATTCACTCGATGTTCCCAAACTACCTAAATACTAAACAAAATCTATCTAATGTGCATTTTAGAAAACAAATTAAATTAATTAAATACTAAACGATATTGATTGGTTAAACTAATACATAATATTTAAATTATCATTATCTAACTAATATTATCACTAATGTGAAATATATTAATTTCTTTGTTCGTATATCTCCTATTTCCATTTAAATTCGAGATTTTGATACAAAGCATAACATAGGAAAAAACTAAATGCCAAAACTTTTGAAAACCTGAAAAGAAATCAAGCGACCGCAAACAGGGAATTATACAACATGGGTCATCATTGAAATAGTAATTATGGCATCCCCTTGACACCTGATATTGTTGCATACATGTACCTACAACGACAACATGACTACACACTTCATACTATAAAACCCTATTTGGCTACGAAGATTCAAAACAATGCAAACCATCTTTATTTCAAAACAATGCAAACCATCTTTGTTTTCCGACCCCAGATTTAGAAACATTTTGTGGATGGACAAAAATTACCTCATACACAACTAGAGGAGGTCTCTAGAGTTGAACCCTAATAATTCGAATTTGGCAGAAGCTTCTTGTAGTTACTCAAAGTCTTTAGCCCAGTGGGTTAGCTCAAGTGGATGCGTGATGTGGTTATAAAAAAAGAGGTCTCACGGTCTAGTCCCCGACCAGATATATTGTAGAGATTGTTGGGCCTCACTCATTGTCCCCACCAGATTAGGCCCCATTATCAGGGCTAACAATTTACCCCATTTACCATAATACTAAACAAGTCACACACTTCACAATTAATAATCCAGTATCTTAATTGCATCTACTACGCAATTAAGGCAACACAGATATCGTTTGCGCAACATATATCCTAACTAGAAAATATCAGAAGAAGCAATACATATATCTTAATGAAACCTTTGATTATTCCTTAGTAAAACTTTTATAATGAAATTATTTAAAACTTATTTAATGTCTACAGGTTTATGGTATATGTTGAACGACTTCCCAATTAAATGTCCAATCTGTATTACAATTCATCGTCATGATCTCTATGTTTATTCTTCGGAGCAATTCTACACCATACGCATGTCAAATACACAGGCCCAACATGTACATTGTCATGCCACTAAAACTAAATGTACTCCCATATGGAACTCCTCGGGCCTAGATGAAGGAATAGACACCAGAACTAACACGTCTTGAATGCACACTACCACCGCGAAGATAATGCCTCAAAGTTCGGGTCCAATAGAATTGAAGAAAAATAAAAATTTTGCTATGTTATGTTTAACATTGCAAATAAAAAAAATTAAAGTCAAACTACGAACTAATGGGTAGTCAATTGAGCAACTCATCGCTATAGCCTCGCATTCGGCGGGGACTAACAATAATAAGGTTGTTGCTTCCATGGATTTCAACCAATTTTTGGTAAAAATGGATCACTACCTTTCCCGAGAGTGATTGATTTCATTTTTATTATATTAATGTTTTTCGAAGTTGCAAGATATCATATTAGGGCCTAGTTCTTAGACAATGGCTTAGATTATTTCCCATAGTTTTTGTTTCCTTCTTTGGAAACTACCAACAACGAGGCCAAATGGTCCCTATGCTAGGTTAGGAGTGAATGGAATTAACTGGTTCAATATGTACCTTCCCTTTGGTGAGAATAAAAAAGGGTTTTCCAAAAAAAATACAATGTGGAAAAATTATTAAATTGATTTATTTAAGAATATATTTTTCAAAAATATTTTTATTTTATTTTATAATTTAGATTTGTTTTTCAATTTATTATAGTAAAAACAATTAAAAGTTTAAAAATTTGTAAGATAGCAATCTTGAGGGATTTAACTCAATTTGAACATTTTTTTTAAAGAAATTGAACAATATTTTATATATAATTAGCTACGCATGAGCAAACAACGAAATCAAAAAAGTTTGATGCAAAATTTGAACATAGAGTCGAGAGATGAAGCTCTTATGTGAACCTAAAAGACATATATATCCTTTTAAGGAGAGTCCACATGAATTGGCTACAATATTTCTTAACAAATTGGCCTAGCAAAAAGACAATTATGTAGTATACTACTTTCAAATGAGACACTATACTAAATCCCCCGCACTCCACTTTGTTGTGGAGAATATTCTTCTACCTCCATAGGAGTTGCTTCAAAGTTCAGTTGTCCATCCTCTGAATTGCCTTGATGGGAAGCTGCATAAACCTAATTAACAAATTGAGAGTGTATAGGTTGTGACAAAAGAAGATTTCTTAAAGCTTGACACTGTTGTGAGGTTCTTAATTCTTTGAGTAAGGAGTTGTTACAAATTTCCATGTTTAATTGTTAACTGTTGGATGGATGAATGAAGGCTCCTTTGCTAAGCCAAACAAGGGACCCCAATAGCTAATGTAACCTGAACCCGCCCCCAACTTGCTGTCACTATTGAAATTCCAGGGAAGAGAAAAGATGTAGATAACATGGGTTGACCACAGGGACCCTGCAATCCTGATTTCAAGGATGATTTTGAAAGGACCTATGAAATCATACCACACCTTCTAGAGAGTGGGCCTAATGACTAGAAAGGAAGAAGATACGAAATTCCTTGAAACAAGATGACTACCCCCATATAGAAAACAATTTTCCACAAGGTACACACACCAAATTGAAGGGGACATATACTCATAAGAAATGTCAGAACATAGCGCAGGAAAGGAGTGCAAAATGGAACTGAGACCCAAGTTCCTATTTGTGTTGGGGCTTTCCCAATAATTGACAATCGCTACAGGGATTGATGCAAACTTCAAATTTCCATACTACAGAACATCATAAAAAATAACCCCAGAAAAGTAGAGAGCGAGACAAACAAACCAAGAAGGGGGAGAACCCATGGAAAACAAAGGATTGGAAAAAGTAACACCACCTATGACCTTTTCATCCTAGTAATTGAAGCTACAAAGGAGATCGTCCAAAGGAGTCGACTTGAAATCAATTTTAACCCATGCAAAAGGTGACCTAGAAAACAGAGAAGGAACTACATAATTTCGAACATACAAATTATACTAGCTTTTTGAAAGGAAATTAAAATTGAACCTGAAGAATTGGTAAAAAATGATTTGCAAAGGGCTAACATACCATCTCGAATGTAGACAAGTGATGCCACCCACCACCATGCATTGAGAAGCAGTCCAAGCACCACCCCAAATTTGAGACAATCCACTCAAGGTAAATCCCTGTAGAATGGAAACCAAAGAGACAACCATTTCCTCGTAATATTGGATCTCACACAAGTTCGCAGTTATGAACACATTTATTCAAGGGTGTGTTAAAATGGAGGGTCGACTGAAAAACGTGCAAACTGATGTGTCAATTTCCGCCCAATAATTAAAGTGTGATAAAAAATCATAGACTATGGTAAGTGGAGGAAATCCAAAATACTATTCACTTCAATAACACCTTCCTCCAGGTTAGTTCCATGCTTAGCACACTTGTCTGCGACAATATAATGCACTCGAAGGATGTGAAAGGCTTTAAATTTGAAATCATTAAGGAGACTTATTGTGCGAGGTAACACTCTAGGGAGGGTTTTAGTCTCAAGGTCCGATCAATTTATGATTTCCCAGATCACAATCATGGAATCCCCCAGTATGATGAGCTTCTAGATACCATTGGCCTTGGCAAGCTTGAGACTTTTCCACAAGCCATAGTCCTCAACAAAGTTGTTTGTTACATTCCCTAGGC
>SNQJ01S0064792.1:54120-66660 GCA_010110895.2 Picea sitchensis
TTCACATACCAATCGATATATCAGTGTGGCTTGCAAAAAATCTTAAACCAAAAAGTGTATCTTCCCTCAGACATCTCATTACAAAATTCCTTGAATATTGGGGTCTGAGCTGTCAAGCACTTGAAGACACCATTCAAGATATTGAAGTAGCCCTTCAAGAAGAAGAAGCATTTGAAGAAGAAGAATGCGAAGACTTCTCCCAAATATTGAAAGAAAGTAATAGAGAAGATAAGAAGTTTTACAAGGAACTGGTCGATCAATGCCAAGATGTACATCTATTTATTGACCTTTTTGCACAAAGACAAGAAGAGCATGACCTTGCAATTGAGAGATATGTGCAATGTTTCAAAGTCTCAGTAGAGGAAAAGATTGATAAGGCATACTTCTGAGTAAAAACACTATGTTCCAGCATACGAGAGAAGTATGACCAACATTGGGTTTTATCCAATATATTGGAGTTGAATGTGGAGGGAGAATAATGGGATGATTCAAAAGATGCAAACCTTGATGAAGTTCCCCATCCAAACAAACAAGCAAATGATGAAGAGTTTATTAATGAATAACCTCCATATATTGAGCATGCCTTGGATGAAGAATATTACACATCTCCAAGGAAAGAACCTAAGGAAGAATCTTATGAAGAGGGTTACCAACCCCTTTAAGAGAAGAAAAAAATTCCTCGTGATTCTATTGAAGAAAAAAATGACTTGATTGAAGAACGAGAGCCCAAAGAGGTGAGTCATGAGGAAGATTACTAAGAAGAACATGAGTTTCCATGTGAATATGATGAAGAATAACACTTTGATGAAACATACCTTGTTAAATACCTAATCCACGAAGAGGCTCCTCATGAAGATGAAGCACCGATATTTTCTCCTCCACTTGATGAAGTCATCCAAGCCTTTGTTTCCCCTACACAAGAAGAACAGAACATAGTAAGTTACACTCCTTTCCAAGTTTTTGATGTTGATGAATTTAATGAATGAGAAAGTGAATATGTGCTAGAGGAACCCTTGGATGCATTAGACCCTTCATGCTATAAAGAAAGTAATGATGTGATTAGAAATAGTGATGAGTTTATACACGTTGAGATATGTAAATGTGACGTGGCTTGTTATGGATTTAATGAAGACCCCATTTATGACATTGAAGGTCATTTTCAATCATTACCCTTAGAAGAACCACGTGTTATTGATATCGATTTAGATGTTTGGAAACATGAATATGACATGACTATAGATTTGTTCCAACCACCCAGGGATGATTTATTGTAGCATTCTCTTGATGATGTATGGTCTTATCTTGGGAGGTTTGATACATACTCTTTTGAGCACTTGGATTTATTCTACGAAGAATAATTTCAACCTCTGTTATTATCTAACTTTGATGAGGGTAAGGACATGATTATCTTAGAGCAGGATTTTTGTGATGAAAGTTTCCATCCTTTTCCTTTTTCACCTTTCTATTTCGCTACAGTTATGGTTGGATTTTTTTCTCGTGATATTAATTTTCCCATAGGAAAGAGTTGTTTTCAACCTATTGTTTGTTGTATGTATTTTCAATTTCACACACAAGATCAACAAACCTTGTGTTGGGAGAATTTTGTTTTCTCTAGACCTAGTTTGATACCATACCCTGCTCTCTCTTCCTCCATGGGAAACCTTAGAGCTCTCCTTGGGTTCCTTCTCATCCCTTCTTGATCTTCGAGTGTTATATTGGTAGTTGAGGATGGGGATATTCGTTTGCCTAATTCTTTTTGTCTTGTCCTGGAATGGATAGGGCAGGTTTGCGTTGATACCTCCTTACATGACTTTTCCCTCCCCTCCCACCTTCATAAGTTGGATTTTATGACTATTTGTGGTATGATGTATGTATCGACTCATGACCTTTTTGTGCTTGAATTATCTTTATTTTGGTTTATAATGAAGCATAGGGGTAAAATTTTTCATACAATGATAGAATGGTTTCACTCGTCATATGATTATACCTAGCATTTCAACTCACATTTGATTAGTGTAGGTTAGGTATTCATTTGCATCTTTCATTTCATTTGTATATATGTTGCATCATGCATATCATGCTAGTATAGTTGCATATTCTTGCATATACATGTTGAATTATTGTTTTCATATAATGAGTATATGTTAGGAAATTGAATTTTTCATTTTGCTTTATCATTTTGTAGCTAAGGAAAAATTAATTTTCTGCGTGGTTTTGGATTTATCACTAAAAATCAATGGATCACATCCATTGATAGATACTTCTAAAGTGTGTTGTCATTTGAAGTGGGCACGGGATTTCAAGTCTTGGAAAACCAAATATGTTAAGGTTCTCATGCGTTCTACAGTGAGCACATCTCCCCATGTTGGAGCCAGATGTTACCCCACATGCCTAGGGGTAATGAGAGGAGATAATGTATCAAGGCACGCAATGGAGACCACGATCTAAACCATGATGATGATTATCAACATGTCCATAGATGGAAACCCAACATCCCTCATCATTTTCCTCCCAATTGGATCAACCAAGGCTCATCACATTCAAGCAAACCATAGTATGGGAGATGGTAAGCTATTGTCACCATGAGGTATGTTAGTCCTTTTATGCAAAGTGTTGTACTTAATTTGTCAAGCATGTGGATGAGGATCTTTGGTTGAAGTTAGATAATGGATCATTGATTTGGGAAATTGTGTCAGTTTCCTTTTTTTACCTTGGTCGTCATATTTTGTGCCCTAGTCCCATGTTGACACCACCCAGGGAAAAAGGGTAATACTAGACCCCCACAAAGGTAACATTCTACTCCCGATCATACTTAACAATGTCCATCCTAAATCCTCTCATACTGTACTAAAATTCGACTATAGTCCATTCTCTCATGAGAAGAGGGGTTGAAGGTCCAAAGGTTGTTTTGCAGTTGCTATAAAAGAATAAGAAAACAATGCTAGAAAAAAAAATTAAACATAGAAAAGAAGGACCACCAAAATTTAGTCCAACTTGAGTTCTACTCATTCAGTGCTTGCCCCGATCCCAAAAAAGTAATGCTAAAGCTTGGAAAAACACAAAAGGAGACCCACAAATTTGCAAATTATAAATGAAAGCATGGACTAGAAAAAGGAAAAAAGGGGTTTCGAAAAAGGTGGCATGCAAATATTGGGTAACTCAAGACCAAGCGCACCCTCCATAAAGGCACTCATAGATATGGATTAACACCATAATCCACGAAGTAAGCCCTGAATCATCACTTTCATACTTTCTCTTGGTGGGTTTTTACTTTCCCTTGTCACTCTCGGGACCTATCCTTCTACCTGGGTTATTTTATTTCTTGTCTAGGTGGCACACCTAATAGGGTTGGATGAAGTCCCTCCCATACTTAAACTTGGTAACTCAGATGGGGTTTTGTGCTGGTGTGATGCTTGAAGGGGATACTGAGGTGAATTGACTTACATGGATTATATCTTAAGTTGCAACTTACTTTGTATGTTTTAAGGACTATTTTTTCTTGTGAACTTTGGCTAATCATGTTTTATAATTTGACTTGTTTTGGATGCCCCTGACATGGTTCATGAGGGACGTCCTGGGCTTGTACCCAGGAAGTTGTGACTTATTTTAGGACTTTGGTAGATGTGATGGACAGAAGTGGGTCATCCAGTGACTCATCGCCCTCAGACAATGGCTCTCACATCCTCAAGACCTTGGACGATGGAAAAATTGGCTTGGTTTGAACAGTTTTGGTCATTAGACCACACATGTGAGCTAGAATCCCCACGGGCTCGACAGATTACCTGAGGGATTTTGTGCACAGAGGATGGAGGAAATTGCAGTAGTAGGTGCTTGAACATCACTTAGAGATGTGGTTTCATCCCTCTCAGCCTTGGATGTTGCCTTTGGAGGCCCTTAACGTCACCTTCTATCCCTTGATTTCATATTTTGGCTAGGGTTTTGATGGATGGATGGGTACCATAAATGATTGACATGGATTTGGGTGAGTAGAGACCTCACTTAACACTCTTTCACCCTCATAAAATTCTACTTGTCCTTTGGAGGCCCCATGCTTTCCTTTGTTGGCATCATGTCACCCTCTCCTAGCTTGACATCACCCTTCTAGAGCATTACATCACCCTTTTTAGGGTTTTGTGATGCATTTTTTTTTATTTTTGCATTATGCTAGAGGAAAATTAAGGGGGTGGCCCAACTTATTATGTTTTTGACAGATTATGTGGACAAATTGTATTTGGGTAGCCTTGTATAAAAAGGCTACCCTCACATTTCATTTTATCATCATAACTTCTCACCATTTGTGAGAACGCTTCTGAAATTTTCACCCTCGAAGGGTTATTATATATTCTCTTCTTATGTACTATGCTTGGAAGGTAAAATTGTGGATGGTTTTTCTTATTTTGGATGGAAATTTATACAATTAGGGTTTTATCTCATGGTTTCTTAGATGAAGTAAGTGAATTTTCTGCAATTTATTCTTGTGCTATTAATGTTTCATGGTAAATTTTGTATTTTATGTTATACATCTTTCTTGGTGAAACCCTAAGAGAGGAACATAATTTATTCTTCCTCTCACAAGGTGATTTTTGTCCAAAATTTATGAAAGAATCCTTGCTAGGGTTAGAACCCTAAATCCCTAAAGTGTTATCACTTTAGGATTTTAGCCCTGGACTTTTGACTTTTGACCTAGTTGAAGCTACAAGAAGGGAGAAAATGTCTCTAGTGCCCAAATTTTGTTTCACAATACAAATCCTTCACCTCAAGATTCAAATCCTAAGGTCCAATTGTGCTTGCATCTTAGGGTTTGAATCCTACCTCTTGGTTGCAACTAGAACAAGTTTCAAGCTTAGTTGCATTTGTTGTTATAAGACTCCATAACCCTTAAAAGGCACTAGTTTTAAAGAATTATCATGGTGAATTGTTTTAAAAACTCATTCTCTCGACTCTCTTAAGAATTCTACTAACATAACTAACACTAACATTGGAAAACTTGTTCAATAAATTGATGATGTTATACAAAGTTTTCTACAACCATGTAGATTACTTTTATTTGTTGTATACACTCTTGTAAAGGCAACTTAACTTATTCATAAATTGACTTAAACAATTGGATGCTATTATGTTGGGTGTATGCTAAGTTTTCATGGTAAATTGCTTCATTTATGAACACTAATTGTTGTTGTTGTTGTAAATCATTTACTATTGTCATATCATTGTTTACTACTGCAAATTTACAACAATCATTGCAAATTATCTTGTCTATTGTCTTTAAGAGGTATTAATTGCATGTTTGGACTTGGAAATAATCATACATATTTTGTAAAGTGTTCTTGTTCCAGGAAGATATTCAAACAAATTCATACCTCTTCTACTACATTGACCTAGACCAGTCTTTATGTGATCAAGAAAGGGGGCAGTAGGGTTGCCTACTATACTTTCTACTTTGATCCTTTGAGGTCACCATGGAAGCCTCCCTTGTGGTGGACCTATTCCATCACTAAAATGAGGTAAATTATTACTAAGGTGRCAATGGTAGTATCTTCCATAGTTAYRCAAGATTTGGGTACTTGTGGTGGGGCTTTGCATAAGTACAAATCTTGCGATAACAAAACCAACAATTAGTTTAGTAGTGAAGTGAGTACTTTGGTTGAAGGTTATCTGAATGGGAAAACCAAATTGGAAGGTCAAATATTCGAATAGGAATTTTTCTATGGCACGCATATTTGTTTCCCTAACAATCCTAGATTCGATCCATTTTATAAACAAGTTCATCACCAGAATGGTGTACTAGAACTATGTTCTCTTAGAAAATGATCCAATGAAATTAATCCCTTGGTGCTCAAAAGGTTGTAAGGGAAGGATCATATTTAGCTCATTATAGTCCATATCCAAGATTTTAGGACCTTCTTTATGCCACTATTCACACCCCTTTACCCACTTAAAGTAATATTTAAAGAGGGTCGGCCATTAGAGTCCCAAACATAAGATTTTTTGTGTTCTTCTTTTCCAAGAGAAGTGTCCCCCATTGAAGCTAGAATGAGCTTCCATGTTTAAGTGTTTGGTATCTTATGTGGGTATGCATTGTCTCGGGATTCCATCCATTCCAATCCTCTAGAGCACACCTATTAAGATCTTAAACCTTAGCACTTTCTATACTAGGCTCAATGTTTGGGCTTTGGTCATCCATGTTGGGCATCTAGCCATGCCAAAAAAAACTTTGTACATATTCTAGATACATGGGTGTTACTTAGACCTTGAAAATATTGGCATTGAGGAAGTCACCCTCCCCATTTCCTTTAGCTTCACCATTCTTCACTCAAGACATGTGGTTGTGTCCAATGTGTGCTTTGTCTAATTTCACAAAAAGTTCGAAATCTTATTATTTACTATGTAATTTAAGACTTGATGGTTCACATAGAAATTGAATTAGTTATCCAATTTATAGTATTATAGATTTTTCAAATCATATACCATACCTAATGATTAACATTTGGTTGTGGTGTAGTTGCATTCAATTGCAAATGTGCTTTGACTGGAAAAGTAGAACAAGTGGTCCATTCCTTTTCATATATTTGTGTGAGGAGAATGTGGATGGTGATGCCCAATGCATTGACATCGACGTGAAAATTTCTTATATAGTATGAAAAATGAGAAATTGGTGCAGTGAATCAAAATTTTATCCTTAGTTTTTTCAAATCCTTCATGGAATTCATCGGTCTAGATAAATGTAATCTCCTTCTTGAGAAACTATTCTAGTGGCTATGTGATTTGTGCATAGCATTTGAACAACCACTAATAGTATCATGTATACCTCTAAAATGACTTAACCTTTGATGGGTTATTCAAGGGTTCTATATCTCATATTACCTTGACCTTGTTTGGGTGAACCATCATTCCTTCATTTGACACAATGTGTTCCAACAATTTCCCAAAAGGTTGAAGAAATTAGCATTTGTTGARGTTTAAGGACACCCTTGTTTCCAAAAAAACTATTTAACATCATCTCATGTCAAAAATATGATTATTTAGACACCCAAACAATTCCTAATCATACAAATAAACTTCTAGGGACTTCCAAATGAAAACCTTGAAAATCTYCATTATTATGTGTGACAAGAAGGTGGGGGTGTTTACCAACCTAAATGGCATGTGTTAGTAGKAATATTCTCCCTATTTGGTCACAAAAGTAGTAAGGGGTTGGTATTTTCCCATAATTGAAACCTTATCATAACCCCCATAGCCATTAAGGAAGGAATAAATCTCCCTTCTWATGACACCTTCCAAAATATCTTCAATAAATTCAAGATTTGGGATATGATCTTTGATTGTTACTTGTTTGATATTATGAAAGTCAATATAGATCCATAATGTTCTATTTTTCTTMTTTGCAACCATGATTGGAAAAAATCGTTCTCTATTTTTTATCGAGTAGATAATACCTAGGTTGAACATCTTTTGTAGRTCATCCTAAACCTTTGCCTCATATAATGGGTTCATYTAATATGATCGTTGTCACACTRTTTTTGAATTAGGATTGATTTCARTATAAACTCCTTAAATTTTTAGATATTCATTTCAAGTCAYAGTAACTAAAACTTAAAGACATCAAAAAACTCTAAAAAAGGTGCAATGGATTCTACCACTTTGTGATTATCCCAACAAATCAACAATTTCTAGGTACTTCAATTCTTCCCCTTCCTTGGTGATGTTGATAATATTCAGTGTTCTACTCTTTCCCTTGACACTTCATTGGTTTATCGTCTCTTCTAGTAATTTCCAGTCCTTGATCTGCTCTTCAGTATAATGACCTAAAATGGCATCCTCATCTGGTGAATATAACTTCAACACCAATCTCTCGTTGTTGAAAAATGTGTACTAGTGAACAAACTTGTGCATCACTTTCAACACTTCTAATATAGTAATGTTATCATTAATAAGACCTTCATTTAGGTCGACAACAACATTCATCTGCAGCTCACCCCAATCTGTAGTTTAACACTTTATTTTCCCACCATGATACCACTTCCACACAAAAACATTAATAAGTCTTGAGAGTATATGTACTAATAATTATCTAGCCATCACAATATATTCCATATTCTTTTTTTTATTTGTATTAACCTTTGTAGATTACTCAACCTTTTGGATCCATAGTATCCACAATACTTTTCACCCTTGATGTTTTCAAATCAACAAAGGGATGAAACCTCAATCTTATCGCAAGTTAGGTCAAGTTACATAATAAAGTGTATGACCCTGTACTAAGTGTCATGAGTGTAATTTTTAAACCTTTGCAATGAAACAATGCATACATATTCTTAAGAAAAACATAAAGAACAACAATAACACACACACAATACACAAAGATTTACCCTGGAGATCCTTAATCAGAAAAACCAACAAACATTGGAGCTACACCTCTATTTCTTGTATTAAATTCACTCACAATACAATATATAGGTATTATGTAGCATCCAAAACCCTAATCCATTAACCCATATTGGATTAAAATAATCCATTAACCTATATTAGATTAAAATAATAATTCCTTAACTAGAATTATATTACAATGGGTCTAAAACACAAAACATGCCAAAAATAGACCAAAAATAGCCCATTTGTTTTTAGGGGCTCCACCCTCGAACCTATAGGTAGGAGGGACTGGCCTCCCCCCTTTTTACATATATAGAACATGTGGAGATAACAATGAAAAGATTATAACACATTCCCAACATTCTCCCACTTGTTGTTTTCTTTACAACCATGGGGAACAAGTTTTAAAATATCAACAATTCAATGAAGAAATTCCTATTACTTGTCTACACCAATAGAATGTATCAGTACTAACAAACTTTGTCAATGAGTCTACAACATTATTCAAAGTGTCAACCTTCACTAGAAACACCTTCTTGTCTTCAACCATGTCTCTCACAAAGTGGTATTGAACATCACTATGATTCATTTAAGAGTGATAAGCAAGGCTCTTTGCTAGAAAGATTTCACTCTAACTATCCCAATATATTCTTACAACGTGTTGTACAAACCCAATACTTGAGCATAATATCTCTATCCATATACATTCCTTACTTGAATGTGTGGCTTCAATGTATTCATCTCACTCATACAATTGATTGTTCCTCCAAATAGGTTAAACACATAACCACTTGTAGATCTTCTTTGATCCAAATCTACAACCCAGTCTACATCAACAAATCCATGTACATCTAACACTCTATCTAGTATAGGTCTTTATTGGTAGAAAATTGCATAATATGAAGTGCCACACAAATTACTAAAAACCCTCTTTACAATTGTCCAATGTTCCTTCCCTGGTTTTGACATATACCTTCTCAAAAGTCCCACTGCATGGAAAATGTCTAATCTAGTATAGACCATTCCGTACATCAAAATACCAACAACACTAGAATAAGGAACACGAGGCATGTCCTCTTCCTCTTCATGTGTCTTGGGATGTTGATCTATAGATAAATTTACACCTACACGAATATAGGCCTTGACTGGTTTTCTTTCCTACATATTAAACCTATGCAATATCATCTCAACATATTTCCTTTGATTCATCCAGAGTTTCCTATTTTTTCGATCTCTTTTAATTTCCATGCCCAAAACAAAATTTGTAGCACCAAGATCTTTCATATCAAATTCAGAAGACAACTGAGTTTTGACATCCTTGATTATTTCCTTATTGTTTCCAATTAGCAACATATCATCAACATACAATACCACATAAATAAAATGATCTCCAACTAAATTGGAATGCACATAGTGAGCAACTTTTCTTCTTGAGAAATCAAGTCCTATTATATAAGTATCAATTTTGTATTCTTAGAGATTCTTTCAACCCATACATGGACTATTTTATCTTGCAAACCAACTCTTTATTTCCCTTCACTGCAAAACCTTCTTGTTGTTTCATGTATATTTCTTCTTCAAGATCCACATGTGGGAATTCCATCTTCTCTACTTCAAGATCAAAAGTAGAAACGATAGAAAAAATAAATATAATAGAAGTTAATTTAGCAATAAGAGAAAAAAATTCACCAAAATCAATTCCCTCTACCTGGGAATATCCCTTTGCTAATAAGTGAGATTTACACTTCTCCACTTTAACTTATGCATTCAACTTTTTCTTAAACAATAAGTTTTCTTCCAGCTAAGAACTCAACTAGATCCCTAGCCTTATTCGTATCCAAGGAAACCATTTCTTCACCCATGGCCTTCTTCTACAATTTACCATCCTCTGAATCCACTTCCTCCTTAATAGTTCTAGGATCATCATCAGTAATATATAAAGCATAACTAGAACAAAAATAAGGTGGAGTATACCTTTTTGGTTGCCTTCTTTCTCAAACCGATCTCCTCAATACTATAGTATGAGGTTATTATTATTCTTATTCATTTTCTTCTATTGTGTTAGATTCTTTCATCTTTCAACTCAAACTCTATTATCTCTAGTTACTTTCCCCTTGGTAGGACTTCATATTTGGGGATAACTTTAACCTCTCTAAAAACAACATCCTAAATATAAGAAATCTTCTTAGTTATTGGGTTCAAAAACAGTTTATAACCTTTTATACCATCTTTATAACCAATAAAGATACATTTTTCATCTTTAGTATCCAACTTACTCCTATTTTCCTTTGGAATATGTAGATAAACATCATAACCAAAAACTATGAGATGTTTAAGAGAGGGATTTTTACCAGTCCATGCCTCATGCGTAGTTTTTTCAACCAACACTAATGATGGTGATTGATTTACCAAGTAACCAACAATATCCACTGCCTCTGCCTAGAATTTCAGTCCTAACCCGACACCATTAAGCATGCTCCTTTCGTTTTCCATCAATGTTCTATTCATCCTTTATGCAACTCCACTCTGTTGAGGTGTGTATGGAGTATTATTTTTCCTTTATATTCCAAACTTCTTACAAAATCCCTTGAATTCATTTCCACAAAAATATCCATCATTATCTATCCTCAACACCTTTATTTTCTTATATGTTTGATTATCCAGAAGAGCCTTAAACTCTTTAAATTTACCAAAGACCTTAGATTTCTTTCAGAGGAGATAAATCCATGTGTTCCTCGAGAAATCATATATGAATGAAACATAGTACACATATTTACATACTTATGGAACAAACACAGGTCCAAACACATCATTGTTTACCAACTCTAAGATTCCCTTTTCTCTTGTAGCACAAGATGACAATCTTACTCCATTTTTTTTTACCATATATGCAATGTTCACATAAATTGAAATCTAGTGTGCAATCATGCATAAGGCTTCAACCATACCTTTACCATGAAATACTTGAAGAAATTTCTCTCCAATCTATCCTAGTATTTGATTCCATGGCATTGTCTTTTATCCAAAGATAGTAGGATTTTTGTCTTCTTCATTTTCACCCTCGAGAACAACATAAATATTACACCCGTGAATCAAAGGCTTCCCAACAGTGTGTACAAAGTTCCATTCTGAACTCCCCTCATCAACACTATTGATTTCGAACCATTTTGTAGATTTCCCTTTCAAACACGTTGTGTACACTCACATCACTCATCTTACTTATGAATATCAAGTTTCTAGCTAGCTCTGGAATGTGAAAAAACCCAAAGAGTGTTGTAATAGAGTGTTCTAATCAGATGAAACTTTAAGGATGTGATATTTATCCTAGAGTGTATAAAGGAGGTGAATATTGAAGTTGGTGTCCATTGTAAGATAGGTGAATCTTTCAATTTTTTCATGGAAGAGTATATCAACATTGCGAATAGTTCCTTGTTGAAAAAATAATTAGGATTTTTTTTTTTAACATTAGATGAATCTATATTCAATGTGTTGATTGTGTTTAGCAAACATTTACTCTCTCAATTTGTTTTATTGGTAAATTTCTTTTGTTAATGAATTAGACTTACCTTTAGTGTAATCACCATGACTAACGGGTATATATTTCATCAATTCAATAGGGTCTATCCCGAGCAATTGTGGGATCGAGTGCTATCCCCCCCACCCAGGTTCTATTCCCATAAGTAACATGTTGAAATCATAATGAGTATATTTTTGTAGTGGATTTGAGATTTGTTGTTAACCTTGTCTTATGCATTGATGAATATAGAGTTTACCTTGGGTACCATCCTCAGAATGAGGGGAAGTGCTCGAGGGTTTTCCCCTATATATATATATACTCTCTTAGGAATTGTTATCCCCTAGCCTAGAGATAACTAAGGAGATCATGTCTCTTGACCCACAGGTTCCATACATGGAGTACTGAGAGACAAAAGATTTAAGCATGGCACTGGAGGGCCCCTCTTTTCTTCAATGCAGTCCATTAATCACCAGCAGCAGTATCCATCCCACCGGCCTAGTCCTGAAATAGCGGTGGGTCTTGCTCCATGAGGTAATGAGTCTGGGTATCATGGTATGTATCACTCTGATTTTTGAAGTACTTGACTATGTTGTATTGAATCCTTCTTCATTTCATGACGTTTTCTTGGAAATTATGCTCTTTTCCTCGTTTAT
>SNQJ01S0064793.1:0-15147 GCA_010110895.2 Picea sitchensis
AGAAGACTCCAAGGGGTGCCTTTTTTGGAAAATAGTCTAGTTGGTTCGAAAAAAGGGTAAACTAGCACCGAAAAGACGTCTATTCAAAGCCATTTTAATGAGTGTGAGAAAGACAAGATCACTCGACAATATTTTCAATTTTAAGGAGTCTAAAAAGAGATTAACTATGGTCTCACAACCTTTTTCTAGATGTAGTCCCCTTAGCTCGAAAAAGTATAAAATTTACTGAGGAGAACTCTCCCAGCGATACGAATCTCCCGAGGTGTACCTTTTTCCTCCATAATCCATAGGCCGGAAAAATGGGTAAAATCATGCCAGTAGATGTTCTTTTGGACCAATTTAATGAGTGTGAAGGAACAAGGTCACTCGACGATCTTTTCAATTTTAGGGAGTCTAAAAAGAGCTTAACTATGGACTCCGTGGGGGTTCCTTTTTCATAAGTAATCTCCAAGGCCCGAAAAAGGTGATAAACCAAAACCAAGGAGAATATTCCTTTTTCATAAATTTAGTACCTCAGGCCCAAAAAAGCGTTAAACTTATACCTAAGAATACTCTTCTAGCGAATTGAAGTTCCTAGAGTATACCTTTGTTCGTAAAATTGACCATCAGGACCGAAAAAGTGGCAAACTATCATCAGACGGACGTGCCTTCAATTTTTAGTTTGGAGAGCGTGAAGGGAAACAAGATTGCTTGGAAATATTTTCATGTTTAGAGAGTCTGAAAAGGGCTTAAAGAAGACTCCATGAGGTTAATTTTCTCAGTTAATCCGATAAGATTGAAAAGCATAAATGTAGTATCGTCGGATGTTACTTTCGGATTTCAAAGAGAGCTTGAAAGAAAACAAAGCATGCTCATTTTGGGAGTCTCGGGGGTGAGGCTAATACTGATGGTGCATCATATGAATGAGGCTCAAAATCGTAATCATGATAGGACTAACAAGGACTCTCGAGCCTAAAGTCATTAGAGACAAGATGGATGATAAAATGCAACAAGGATCTATCTAGGGAATCCATGTAAAGGTAGGATATACCACCTAATTACAACACTTATAAAGAAGCAATGATGGTTCTATGTCTCACTTCGGTGGGATCGATCCTATGGAAAAGTAGAAAAGACAACGAGATGCAGAAAGTGGAGGTGGAATCCTAACTTATATGCAAAAAGTTGGAAAAAATGACTTTTACCAAAGGACCTTTAAAAGTGACCCATCTCCCAAAAAGAATTTACCAAACCAAAAGGTAAAGTGCATCGTAACATCTAATAAGAAACTCAAGAACCAAATCAAATGATTTATAAGCCAGAAAAAACGACAAAAGGGTTCAAAAAAGTGGCAAAAAAGGCCAAAAAGTTCTATAAATAGAAGCTGACAGCTCATTTTTACCATTGCAATTTGAAAATTAACCAGAAGGTAAAAAATACCTCTTTGCTAAAGAAGTTGATTTCGGGAGCTTCAGAGGACGAAATGAACTTCCGCTCAGACCAAGTAAGTATAAACTCATCCCTCTTGCATTTCCATTCTTCCTTTTAGCATTGCTTTTGGTTTTGAGGGGGGGTGTGCACTCCTAAAAAAGGGTGGCCCTACGTGTACGCGGGTTGTCCAAGGACAACCCACATATGTCCACGGGTAGAAAACAGTATGCTCATGGACATACACGACTGTGTCCAAAATAGCCCATGTACACCCTCAAAATCATGGAAAAATAAAAAAAAATGTAAGAGCTAACTCCCCCTTTAAATTGTCATGGAACATGTTGTATGTTCATTGGAGGGAGAGGGAACATGAGGATATTGATATCTTGGTCGATGAGGACCCTGCTTCCATTGCCGCATTGAAACAATGCAGGCTATGGAAGTTCTACTAGTGTATGTTTATAAGGGAACAACCCAGGCTACTGAACGCCCCTGGTGGATTAATAGCACCCAAACGCAAAGGCGTTTATGATTGAGGGGTAGTCGTTGAATCCAACGACTGAGGATATATATTTCTTGACTAGCCTCTCGAGGAGAGGGGAACCAGTCAACCTGCACACATTTCCCCCTAGGCCCTTCAACATTGCAGACTACATCAGGATGCACTGTGAGGCCGGCACTAAGAAAGTAGATTCTGAGGTGCCCATCAACAAAATCACTAATTTGTAAATGAAGGTGATCCTATTTATCATTGGGAGGATCACTGGATCTGTGGCCCTACACTAGGCTTCATGGGTGCAAATGTATTGTGCAATGTAGTGCCTAGATGCACAAATGTTTTAGTGGAGTACAACCATGCACACTTGCATGAAGAGGCAACTGACAGAGTGTCGTGAGCGTAGCAACAATAACTTCTGGTTTGGCACCATACTATGCTCGTTCTTCTTTGAGGGGGTGCCCAATATGAGTCCCAGAGAGACTGTACGGGGGCATGTGGCCTCCTTCCCAGCGGTATGTAGATGGGTAACATTGCTGCCATGATAGGAGGGAGGAAGGACCATAGAGGCCTTCAATGAAAAGTTCTTCGACTGGTGGACACAACAAATTCCAGCGATAGAGGACTACCCCTACGCTGGAATCAACTTCTCCAGAGATCCAGATATGCCCGTACCTCCTGCAGAGGAGCAAGGAGAGCTAGGTATGTGTTTTTAAATTCATTTAATTTTTAGTTTCTTTTATATATATCATTTTTTATATGTATCAAAGTGTTGACAACTATGTATAGGTTATGTACAGATGTGGGACCAGTGCGACCGACAGACTTCGCGAGGAATAGGCGACGTCTTCGACCAGAGGCAGTACCAGCAGCAACCGATGAACTAGTAAGTGTAAGGGGACCTCCAGTCGGAGAGGCTGAGAGATTTTTTAGACGGGTGGAGCGAAACCTCACCGTGCTCACTCATGTTGTTCCCATGGTAGAGATCGAGGATCTCTAGCCATCCATGCAGCCTGATGTAGTTGGGGTGCCACGGACTTGGGTCCAACTTTTTCGGCATTTGGAAAACGTCGTCATTCACTATGGTAGGTCCAATAGGCCCCGAGCTTAGATAGGATGGACTCATTATGTGCCAAGGGCACTCTTTGTATATTTTTTAGGGAATAAGCCCTGTGATGTATACCAGATTATTATTTTTTGAGGCGCTCGCGCCCACCTATGTACTCTGACACTTTTTAAGATATATATATATATATATATATATATATTTATATATTTCATGTCTTATGGATCACATTTATTTACAAATGTATGTACATGTGTATGTGTGTGTAACATGCCAATCTAATACTTGATTAGCTAGAGTATCTGTCATTTGATTTAATCTCCTAGGAACATGGATATACGTAATGTGATCAAAGAAATGTTCTAAGAGACATACCCTAAGGAAACGTCAGTGTAAAGTAGGATCATAAATGAGATAAACTCCATTTGACTGGGACACAACCAACTGAGCATCTAAGTAGACCCAAAGGTCAGAAATTCCATGTGACAAAGCATCATGAAGAAATTCTATCACTACACTGTACTCGACAACATTGTTTGTGGTGTCTCCTAGACAGATACCTATGGAATATAGAAACTTCCCTTGAGGCGTGAAAATCACCCAAGATACGGAAGAAAGTCTCTGAGTGTTTTGGCTTGCGTTGTCTGTGAACCCAAAAAACACCTTCGATTCACTTGACATCTTCCATAGTGAAAAATATGACATAAATAATGACACATCCATCAAACAAAAAAGACAAAAAAATGTATAAGAACTATACATATGTACAATAAGTCACCCAGGCGACCAACCTAAGAGTAATACTTCTTGAGGTAGAGCCCATTTCTAGGCTCCACCAAAGAATTTCCATCAAAGTCAACTAGATGATAAGCACCCTTCTTTAAGACCTCTTTCACGATGAAAGGTCCAAACCACATGGGTTTGAACTTGCCTGCCCCCAAGGGATCCTTATCTTGGTCATATGCTAGGACAAAGTCTCCTTCGGAGAAAATACGAGGAAAAATAGACCAATCATATTTACACTTGACTCATTGCGTGTGAGCCTCATTGGCAAAGGCTGGATCACGACATTTCTCATCGAACTGCTCAAGATATAATAGGCGTTCCTCAAGCAGCGAAGTGTTTGGCAGTAACTCTACTGCTAACTTTAACGACAAGATCTAGCACTCAATAGGAAAGATTGCTTCCATCCCATAAATGAGTTGAAAAGGTGAGAAACTGGTGGCAGTCTTTACAGACGTTTGATAGGCCCATAACGTCGAGTACAACATCAAATGCCAATTTTACTTGGAAGAATTCATCGTTTGTTTAATAATAGTCTGGAGGGACTTATTCACAACTTCCACCTGACCATTTTCTTGTGGGTAGTAGGATGATGAATTCTCTTGCCTCAACCCAATATTTGATGCTAACTCATACATCATTTTGTTCTAGAAGTGACTTTCATGGTCAGTGACAATATCCTTTGGGATGCTAAACCTTTCTACTATCTGGTTAAAAATGAAGAGAGTTTTTGTTTCACCATCATTGTTAAACATTGGCATAGCTTCCACCCACTTTTTGAAGTAGTCTACCATTACGATGATATAACAATTCCCCCTGGCTGAAGTCAGGTGGTATGTAGTAAAATCAATCCCCCACTTGGTGAAGGGAACAACAACAATGAAGGGAAACATGGGAGCAGGATGTGCCCTCATATTTTGGGAGAAGATCTAACACGGGTGGCACTTCTTGACCGACTCAACAAAATCCTTGATTAATGTAGGCCAAAAGTAACCAGCTCATAGAATCATTTGGGTTGTTGCCAACCTAGAAAAATGACCACCACATGCTCCAGTGTGGAAATCATTAAGAATGAGTTATACTTCCTCATGTATAAGGCACCGAAGAATAATGCAATCTACACCTCGACGATACAAAGTGTCATCGAGTATGAGATAGTTTCGTGCATGATGGCAAATTCGTCGACACTCGTCATGAGAAGTAGAAGCATGGCACTTCAAATTTTGGATATAGACTAGTATATCTCCATACTAGGGGTCTGAAGATGCGATCGTAAAAATATCTCCTTTAATAGGCGATTCTTCAGGCGTAACATCACTTTATTCGACCAGAAGTTCCAAAATAAGTTCTACAGAGACCAACAACTTTTTTTATTTCGCGGAAACAAAATCCAAGTCAAATTCCTAGAGGATTACAATCCATATACTGATCTTTACACTAATGACGCGTCATGTCAACACATATTGAAATGGATTCACAATGATGATGATGGTGGTCTTGTGAAGTAGAATATAATGATGGAACTGTTGGACAACATGCACTACTAAAAACGCAAGCTTCTCAACATGGGAATAGTTGAGTTCCAGCCCAAACAAGCCTCGGCTCAGGTACTAAATCACATGCTCCACAAGTAGATCATCCTCTTGAACCAAAACCATATCAATGGTCGACTCTGCGGTGGCCAAATACAATAAGAAATATTTATTATAATTGGGAGGCTGGAGCAGAGGGGCAGACATGAGGGTATGTTTCAACGCTTCAAAAGAGCATTGAGCGGCTTCATCCCAATAGAAATGGACTCCCTTTTTCAATAAACGCATGAACCCTTTAGTGATCTTGGCATAGTTTGCAATAAAACACCAAAGAAATTTTTATTTCCCCTGTAATCTTTGAAGTTGGGGCATTGTGCACAGGGGAGGCAACTGAACTATCACCTCAAACTTAATAGGATCGACCATGATCCCTACTGTCGAAACTATGAAACCTAAAAGACAACCTGACCTCACGCAGAAACTGCATTTGTTAGGATTCAAGTGAATCTGATAGTAGTGACATCGTTCGAAGATTATTCAGAGGTGTGTTAGATGGTCAAATCTCTTGCGAGAGCACGATGCTAGGTCATCAAGATAAGCCTCGACTATATGTCTAAGTTCATGGAAAGAAAAAGACATGGCCCGTTGAAAAGTGGCTCCAACATTCTTCAGGACAAAATGCATCTTACGATAAGCAAATGTGCCCCATGGATAGATAAAATTTGTTTTATGTTGGTCCTTGGGTTTGATCTGAATTTGTTTATATCCCGAAATACCTCACAGCCTACGCACTCGTCGACAATTTGATCAATGAATGGGGTGGGGAAATTATCCTTTAGACATGCCTTGTTCAAGTCACGAAAGTCCATGCATACAAAAATTGTACCCTATTTTTTGTTAACCGGAATGGGATTTGACACCCATTGTGTCAACTGTATGTGGTAGATGAAATCGGCTTGAAGAAATTTCTCTACTTCAGCCTTAATAATTGTCGCTTTCATAGGATTCACTGGATGAAGCTTCTGTCGGACCGGCTTGGTGTCAGGATAAGTCTTTATTTCATGTTTGACGATTCTTGGATCAATGCCTGGCATTTCCTCATAATACCAGGAAAAAACATCGCAGAATTCCTTAAATAAGTCTGTATAGATTTGAATCTCCTCGGGGGATCAGTCTGCTCTGACAAAAACATTCTCCACGATGCCAGGGGTTCTAGAGATATCTATGGGGATCGTTTTAGTGATACTCACCATATTACCCTTGGCATAAACTGCGTGCGTAGCCAGATTATTAATAGGACAAGACCTATCTCCAGTCATAGTCAATACAAATTCACTTGCCTCTATTCTTATTAACTCTAGGAGGAAATAAGATCTTTGATGGAGATCATCCCAGGGTCTGTCTAGACCAGTCAATGCCTCTATAATCATCTCATCAGAGGGCAAGACCAAGTCTAAAGAATCTGTAGTGGCGAGGGAATCTTGAGCCCAAATAGGCTCGAGAACTAGATCTAACTCATGTGCAGGAGTCAGATCGGGGTCGGTTGAAGCTTGCTGGACAATATTGTATGCAACTTCTGCCACAGACAAGGGCATGGCCATGCCAGAATTCCCTGTCCCCTACATCAAGGCCGATGGGGAAGGAATATTCCATGGATCATGAAAGTAAGTCATTCAGAATGACGACAGTTGAAAAATATCAGCCCTAGGTTGGTTGGGGGCAACCGATATAATTTTGACATCTCCAAAAGGAGACGGGTAATCAAAAGTACCCATCAAAGGTGGGCACAAACCAACCCCTATGTTGATGATGTCGGGTTGAGGGTTATGGATCATCGGGACCGTGGATTCCCCCGATGAAGGGTCAGGCAGAGAGAAGGACAACTGGTCAATGGTTACGATTCGACACTCATGTGGAAACAACAAGACCTGAAAAAATGTGGCAACCACTGCATGCATTGCATAGGTCCAACTCCTTCCTAATAGAAGGTTGTAGTCGAGAGGCGTATCGACCACTTCAACTTCGATGCACATGGTATTCCCTCCTAACTGCACAGGTAAAGAAGGGATGATTCCATGTGGTCTGAAAGAACGACCATCGAAAGAAGTAAGCAGAGTAGGTGATAGAGACAAAATGGGTTGGCCAATGGCCTTCCAACATGCCAACGACTTCATGTAGGTCGAGGCTCCCTCATCAACCACTGTACAAAATATATTTCAAGTAAGAGATTTTGTGGGGTAAGCCACTACTATCTGAAACGTAGTGTGATAAGGGAGATGAGGTTTCAAGTCGGTCGTATCGAGAATGATCGTTCCTAGATTACAAGTATCTGCAGATCCCAAGGTGGATAATAGAGCCTTTATCTATGAAGGGTTTCTCTGGAGGACCTCCAAATAGGACATCGCGCAAGGGGTTTGTGACAAATCCTCCACCACATAGTAGTTTTGGGTAGCCCTTGCATTCAAATTTTGAGAATCTTTATTGAACGCCCCTTTTGGGATGCGTGTCATTGTTTTTCCCATTGTCTTCTCGATCTAGAGAGGAACGGGGCAGTTTACGTCTTCTTTACCCTTTTCAACAGATTCTGGTATTTCGTAATCATGTGCCCTGGTAGCTATAAAAGTGTCACCTTTAATCATGTAAACATTCACACCCGAAGGATTATTAAAAGAAGTGGGGGGTCCCTAACTGCCCCCATCTGCACTCGAAGAGGCTTGAGTCATATTTTTCCCATGTGGAAATGGGTTTGTTAGCACAAGAGGTTGTTGGTGTGCCAATAAATTCTGGGCCTCTGCAAGTCGAGGGCACAGGTGAGTCGGGTGGTCCTCCATGAAAAGATACTTCAACTTTCTCTTCTCTATGTTTCCCCTGCCAGCATTGTTGTTAGGTTTCTTATCCCCTTTACCCTTCTTGTTTCGTTGTTTTTTCTTTCCTTCGTGATGCTAGTTAGCCTTCGGGTTCATTGATTGCATACTATGTACATCTGACATTTGGGTAGGGGGAACAACCAAACCGTAGGCCTGGATGGCAGCTGTCTGTTGTATCGACAATTGTTGCATTTGATTTAACAACTGATCAGTGGACTTTGCTTGTGCTGAACTAACTATACCATCGACATTTGGTCTAGAATTTTGTCTGGCTTTGTCAAGGATGGACCATGGCACATTTGGAAAAATATCATAGAGTAAGCCAGACTTAAAGTATATCAGTTCGAGTTGTTGCACTCTCAATATCGCCTACTCCTCAGAAAACACTCTCGAAGTTGCAACGTCCTTAAATAAAATTGGTACCAAAGACTTTAGGAACCACTCCAAAAAGAAAGTTGGTGGGACCTGTACCTTAATCAAACTCTTCCGATGTCTCCATTCTCGGATGTGATCCGAGATATGATCGGCCTTAGTCTGCTCAAAGTTAGACAACAATTCGGTGTTGACATCGTATCTCACGGGTAGTTGGAAAGGGTTTAGAAAAACCATTGCCAAATCGCTAAAGTAAGAATATCTTGAGCGGTCGAGCTCGATGTACCATTTCATGGCATCCCCGATAAGAGTGCATTGAAATAGTCACAACTGTACAAAGTCATCTCACAACAATTTTGATGAGCACCATAGGTGGAAATTTGTCATGTGATCACCCAGATCTTCGCCAGGCTTGCCTTCGAATTTCAGAATATCTGAGGGCAACTTAGTTGGCATGGGGGGCCAACGCAGATCATGAAAAATCAGGTCGTTAATCAACCTTGACAAGTATGGCAAGTGTAATTTTTCCAGAAATGGTAGTTTGGGTTGGGTGTTATGTACAGAAAAAAGGGGGCCTGGAGTTTGACTAGCACCAGGTTGCCAAGAAAAGTTGGGTTGTTGGTTAGGGTTCTGGTAAACACCATGGCCTTGAATAGGGTATGGAAACTGCATTTGCTAGGATATCATCGGTTGATTGCCATAATTAGATGACGAGGGTTGGGCGGTGATCTCTCCCTGCATTGTGTTCCAAAGATTCTGGAAGGGGTTGCCCCCAGCCAATCCGACGGGCATAGGTACTGAGCCTTGCCTGGGGTTCCATTGACCATGGAAGGGGTTTCCCCCGACCGACATCCCTTTCCAGGGAAATGATCCCTGCCAAGGATTCCAAAGTAATTTTGAGGAGAAAACTCATGTGCTTGCCCCCTGTGTAGGAATAGTACCCTACACAGGATTATGTTGTCCAAAACTAGGGTTGCCCCCGACCGTGATGGTAGCTGATGAAAAAGAGTTATTACCAAATGCATCGAACAAAGAGAACAAAATGGATCCCATGGATGTGGTGTAAGGGGAAGGTCCTAGACTTCCTGCTCCAAACAATATGTAGTTTTTACTCGGTCCGACGGGTTGCTGGAAAGCATCGTCGAGCGAGGGGGATGGAGGAGGTATATTACCCCCACTGTAAGCAATAGTGTTAAAGGGGACTGAATTTCCCCCAGGGGACCCTTGCACGAGAGTGTTTGAGCTCCCTACCCCCAGACCCATGGTTTGTAGGGCTGATTAGGTAAGGTCGAAGTTCGAATCAAAGCCGGGCATCCCATATGAAAATGGAGGGCCCATCGCACTCTATGTGAACAGAGTAGTGGTCGTCATCAATGACGGAATCGATCCATTTCCCGAAGTAGAGGGGGTCGAGACCACTATGGTCCGGACCGGTGAAGGCGGGTTAGGAGGAAACATGCCCCCCATGGTGGTAGTCAAAATGAGAGTATGAGGACTCCCAAATGAAGTAGTAGAATTTGCTTCCATAGTTTCTTGTAAGACTATCTGACGCTCATAAGGTGTTACCCTCGGAGGGACAACTTGTACCAATATTGGTGTTAACAAGTCAATGATTGGAGGGTTGGTTGGCCTGAGAGATTCCACTACAAGGTCATAAACAGTAGGTTCCTCCAGATTCGAGTAATCTCCTCTTGGAGCAGGCTCAGGCACAGTTTCATGCAACCCGGTCGCTTTGTATGACCCTTGTTGGTCAAGTCTTCATTGTAACGATGGCGGTGGTGGCTCTAATGAAATCGACGACAAGCCCCGAAGCCTTCACAACCGACGTAGCTTTTGATATTCCACTTTGTGAAAATATCAACGACACATTAAGGCTTTAACTAACGTTTAAAACCAAGCACACAATAGAAAATTCCCTACAAGATAAACCAAGTAAACCACTATCTAGTTGGAAGAACAGTTATGCTAGCCAACACTAAAGAAACTTAACAGTGCAAGTGAAACTCTAACAAAGAAGCCCCCTCCGGGTATAATCTGCAAAGTGTGACCCAACGTCTACCCTAGGTACCGTGGTATACCCCCACAGTCACATGTGTAAGTCCCAGGAGGGTAGAGTCGATAGTCGGGTGGACCACAATGAGTAGGATAACAAGTCTGAAACCTACCGAAAGTATCGAAAGCAAGTGGTCTGGAAGACAACTGAGGATCTCAAATGGATTCGAGGTCCATGAAGCTCCATAGGAAAATGCGAGCAACAGTATCCCATGAAAAATCCTCAATATGCGTTCCCCACTACGTTTAGTCCGGCTTTGGAGGGGTTATCTTCGCTGCCTTTCCTCATGCAACCTTGTGTTTAGCCCCTGTGTTAGAGGGGGTTCCTAGATAAATTTCACGTCACTGGACTTTAACACTCCCTATCTCTGACTCCAATGTTCATTTGAAATCCTTGAAGAGTTCCCTCTCCAACCTAATTCAAGGCTCTAACCCTAAACTATTTGATTGACCCTACAAACATAAAAGTCTAATTAATTTAAAATTTAGTGTTCTTTTTAAATGGCTTGTTTTAACTCAAAGGATATGGAAATGAAACTAGTGATCTGTATGAGAGATGAAAAGAGGAGGAACAAATGAAACTGAAAGAAAAATTACTTCTAGTGAAAGATAAAGATTCACAACTAGCTCTTTGTAACCAACTTTTTCATAACTAACTTTTTCCAAGATCTTTAAAAAGAAGAACTAAAATGAAATTTCGCTCGATTAAAATAACTAACTCCAACTACTTTACCAAACTAAGAAAGAAAAATCCTTTTCTTTTTTTCTAAAAAATGCTTCAAACAGGAAAAACTTGAAATAAATTGTTTTTCTCTTTTCTTTAAAGAAAATTAAAGGGGAAAAATAAATACTAGACAAGACTGAAATGACCTTTGGCCCACTGTCGATCATAGGGAGTCACTAAAGACACCAAACATGTTGATCAAAAACTCAAAGACTCGCCTAAAACCCTTTCAGAAGTAAACACAAGAAATCTTCAAAAAGACAAGCAAACTGACATCTAACCCAAGCTATGACTGTAAAAACAGAGACACTGAACTCTATCAAGAAACCTTGAGAAGTAAAACCTCAATTACAAAAGAGGTTGGCTGCCTCTTTTTCAAAAACAGTTTCTTGAACCAGGTATGCTATTGTCGTTTCATAAGCCTATGTATGTACGTGGGTTGTTTACTATACAGGGCGCGTATGTACGCGGGTTGTTTACTAGATAGGGCGCGTATGTATGCGGGCTGACCCATTGCAGGGCGCGTACACCTCTATAATTCCTTAAAAAATAAATAAAAAATACAGACTGACACCATAGAGAGAAATGGTATGGCACCAATAGGTGACCAAAATCCCTTAAAAGACTCAATAGACTCAACGTAAACTTGAAAGATACAAAAACCAATCAAACACCCAAAAAATCCCCTAAAACCCTTGAGGCTTCCCCAATATGGTATCCATTTCTACTAGCAGGAAAAAAACCCCTATGGCTACACCAGGTTTTACAAGGTAGGAAGATCAATAACCATTTAAAAGTCTCCTACTTCTCTAACTACCCCAAACATACCCAAGACTCATACAAGAAAAGAAAATATGAGAAGGATCGAGTAATTGTACCTCTACTCTGCGTTCGGTGATGATCCTCTCGCGCTTGAAGTCTTCGCTGACTACACGCCTCCTCCCAGGATGGCCTGCATTCAAATATAGACAAACAAAAAGATACAAACATGCAATTCATATACAAATAAGGGTTATATGTTAGAATAAAAACATAAATCAAATGGAAACATTCGATACACCATGATTTGGGACAGGAAAAGTACTTCTTTTATTGATAATACAATGATCACTTACAACCAAAGCCGACTACTGCTCCATGAACTTGGTCCGAGCTCCTCTTCACCAAGATCCAAGTGAACATCTGTATGGCTTCTCCTCTCAACCTTCTTCTTGGGAAGTAAAATGGGTTTTTGATGGAGGAAGAAAGGTAAATTGGGGAATTCTGAGACAATTCTCACAAAAAGGCTTCAATTACTTGGGGCAAGGAGGGGATGTGAAATGGGAAGATTTTATCTGTTCTTATGTCTAGATGTGTAATGAGACCCCAACACCTCCTTTTATATGACAAGAGGATGGTTATTCGATTGGGTGATGGGCTATAGGCAGTGGATTAGTTGGGAAACTACCCAATAGCCCATAATCTCAACGAATTCCTTGCAACTTTTGTAAGTATACGTGGGTTGTAGTGGTGCAACATGCATATGTACGTGGGTTGTAGTGGTGCAGCAAGCGTATGTACGCAGGAAGTAGTGGTGTAGGGCGTGTACATATTCAAAAAATGGGTTTTTTAGAAGAGAAACTCAGTGATGGATTGGAAAAAAATGCAAGTAAGAGGGCCAAAGGCCAGGTATGAATATGTAGAGAAATTTAGGGTTATAATAGGTAGAAAGGGAAAGAATAAGGTGGATGGATTTCATTTTGGCTACATAGGAAAAGGTTTCATTATAGTCAATTCCTTCAACCTGAGAAAATCCTTTGGCAACTAACAAAGCCTTGTGTCTTTCAACACTTCCATCTGATGCATACTTAGTTCTGTAGACCCATTTACATATGACAAGTTTTCTTCCTTTTGGAAGAGGTACAAAATCCCAAGTATCGTTTTCCATTAAAGAACGATACTCTTCATTCATTGTTGTATCCTAATCTGGATGACCTGAAGCTTCTACCAATGTCTCTGGATCATGAGTCTTTGAAACTTGAGCCAAAAGAGAAGAGGCTCATTGGAACTGTGAACGTGTTTGACGTTGATATGAAGGATCACCAACAAGACCACTAGTTGCTTCTCATGTTGAACGGACCCATCTATGAAGCGGTGGAAATGGTGTTGATTCAGGTTCAAAGGACTCATCTGGAGGAAGGTGAGCAGGCGAAGGTGGATTTTCATCCTCACTTTCATCATCTGAAGAAGAAACTAGAATAGGAACAGAACAAGGCACAAATGCCAAAGATGGCTCGCAAGCTTAAGAAGGCACAATCGTCGAGTTAGGCTCATAGGCCAAGGTATTTTCATCAAATTTAACATCTCTTCTAATAATAATTTCATTACAATGTGGTTGAGGAAGTCTATAACCTTTGACATCTTTAGAATAACCAACAAATATACACTTCTCACTTTTAGGTTGCAATGCTTTCCTTTTTTCATCAGGAATGTGAGCCCGTGTTATACTGCTAAATACACAGAAGTGACTTACATCTAGTTTAATTTTAGTCCAAGCTTCTTCCGGTGTTATATTTTTAAGAGTCTTTGTGGGAGTGCAATTGACTATGTAATTTTCATAATTTATTTCTTTCTCCCAATACTTTAGACTTAATCCCTTAGATTGGATCATACAATTAGCCATTTCTTTTAATGTGCGGTTCTTTCTCTCAAAAACACCATTTTGTATATGGAACAATGTGTTGCATTTGGATGCCATGTGTAGTGCAATAACTTGTAAAATTATTGTTCACATATTCAACTCCATTATCTATTCTTAACTTTTGAATTTGATGTCCATATTTCTTTTCTAAAAGGGCCTTGTATGCCAAAAACTTGTCAAAAACTTTTCTCTTAAGTTTTAAGAAGTAAACCCAAGTACGTCTGGAAAAATTATCAATGAAAGTTAAGAAATACTTGCACCCAGAAAAAGAAGGAGAAGAAAGTGGACCACACAAATCACTATGAACAATCTGCAAAGGGCCTGAGGCGTGCCAAGAGGCATGTTGGTCAAAACTGTCCCGATGATGTTTTCCAAGAACACATTTGACACAAACACCATCTCTGCATGAAACATGAGGAAGACCAATCACCATATTTTGATTACATAGTTGTTGCAATGAGCGATAGTTTAGATGACCAAACCGCTCATGCCAAAGTTTTCTCAAGTCATCACTATGAGCAACAAAAACTGATGAAAAAGATGATGACCCAAAGTTTTCAAACTTATACAACCTGGTAATATCATCAACAATTCCAGTTGCAAGAACACTCTTAGGATCTTTTAGATCCTTGATTACAACTTGGTGAGGTGAAAACTCTACGGTTTTACCTTCACCTGAATGAGTGATTTGATATACTGATAGAATGTTACAAGAAATACTTGGAAAACATAATACATCATTGAAATGACCATTATCTACTTGAACTGTTCCAAATCCGACAACACTAAGAGATATATCATAACCGACAAATATTTTCTTGGTGTTACATTCATTTAAAGAAAAAAATATGTCTTTATCCTTATCCATATGATAAAATGCTCTAGAATCAATAAGCCACTCATCAAAAGGAGAAGTAGAAGTTCTATTGAAGGAGAAACCAGAAGTAGAAAGTGCATGTCCATGAGAAGAAGAAGAAGAATTAGAATCAATACTGATGTTGTGCTTCTTCATCACTACTTATAAAGCTTCCATCTTCATGAAACATGTGGACTCATCATGACCATCTTTATCACAAAAGTTGCAATGTCTACCAGTCTTCTTATTTTTATATTTTGCTCCTTTGTCACCATTAGGAGTTGAATTTGTCTGAGTGGGTTTGGGACC
>SNQJ01S0064793.1:18336-33885 GCA_010110895.2 Picea sitchensis
AAATCACCCGGGGATCACACCCGGCCTGAGCCACACCAACCCTTAACATGGTTGGATTTTTTGTCCCCGCAGGTTTCGAACCGGTGACTTTAACATCACGGAGTGGCTTAACAACACACTCCGTCACCGACTATCCTACACCTTGGGGACTGGTTTTTCCTCGTTTATTAGTCATTATTCAGTCTCCTATATTTTAGGAAGAATATTCCTCCAGGGAGAATATTCTCTTTAGTTTTCACTTTAGTTTGATCAGTTGAGTGGAGTCTATATGCTACATTGGTATTTTCACCATGCAACATTGGGATCATCACTAGCTAATGCACATTGTCCTTGGGATCATCACCAGACTAGCACATTACCCATGATTCCCTAATCTCCTCCTCACTTCACTTTGTTTTAGTCAGTTAACGAAAGACTCATAGACTAGTTAACTTAGCTAGGTGGCACTTCACTCCCGTAATTGCCCGAGAGACTAGACTAGGTGGCAATTTACACTCGTAATTTTTGGTGTGTGTCCAGATCACTCTAGACCACCACTATGGCACATTGGATTCTCTTCCAGTGCGCATTGGTTGATTTATACAGAGTATATCATGTGTAAATTATTCATTATTCATTCAGTTAATGCGAATTATTCCATTCTTTCTCTCTTGCTTCTTCTTTCTCAATTTCTTTCTGCAAACGTGTGTGTTATTTTCTATCTAGATCTATTCTCTGTAGGTTCAACACATTTACAAATGTATATTCTTTTACGTATTCAACCATGTTCATTTGTTCATCATCAATATATTATTGTATCATAAGCATTAACATTCATCAGTGCATAATAAAAAATAACAAACACATCCACACAATGCATAGTACACCAATATTTACATGGAAACCCAATGCGAGAGAAACCACAAAATTATTTTCTTATATGTCAAGAATTACATTCAAGGAAGCACCAACTTCGAATTCTCCAGATACAACTAGAAGGAGACTCTGACCCCCTAGTTTCTCGGGCTACAACGTGAGGGAAGCTCCAACTCTCCAATTCTTTGGATACAACCAAAAGGAGTTTGCAACCCCCTATGTTCTCCGGCTACAACTGGAAGGTGGATACAACCACCTATCCTTGCCCCATCCAACCACCCTAAAATATAAATTCCAAATGTAGACAATATGTCACTGTCACTGTCACTGAATCAACCACTCCCACTTTCAACCTGTCATTGTTAACCTGTACCAATCAACCTGCACCAAACAATCTGTATCAATCAACCTACTCCAAACAACATGTACCAATAACCTGAAACATGCATCAACTATGCATCAACCTATACCTCAAACTATACCATCAACAAGTGCATCAACAATGCACCAAATATGTACCAATCATGCATCAAATACATAAACTATGACTCATCAAGATTTACCAATATCATCAACTATACACCTCATGTATGTGTCAACTCATCAACTAATTGTCTCAACCATGTACCTCAACCATATACCAAAGACATACATCAATATAACCATCAAAATTTATCTAACATTTCATCACTCTATCCATAAACCCAATACCATAAACCATTACATCAAACCATGAGCCACAACCTCACTTTTATACAACCTCTATCGGTAACACACCTCAACCAAAATCCCTCATCAATTTCATCATCCAAATCTAATTTGTAACTCTGTAATGGACTTGGTATATATGATCACATACCTGCAAACCTTCCTTAACTTTAACAAGAAGAGACTATCATTTTCATCAAACTTTAATTTAGTTTCAAATGACTAATTTTGGATTAGTCAAAAACCCTAACTTGAAACAATCATAACTATGTACCTGTAATGAATAAAGGTATGAAGTCTTACCTGAAATTCTTCAATGTTTCACTGCTTAGAACCTCCCAGAAAAGGAGTTATAGCAAAAATGGCATACCTTGTTGAATTTTGGCTTATTCTAGAGAGTGAACCCGTGGAGCATGCCCCACATGGAATATTTTTTTTATAGATATAAAAATGGTACAAAGCATACTAGACTATACTCTAACTAATACATTTGGTCTTACTGAATTTGGATCTGTTATGAAGAAGTTATGAGGTTTTTACCCGAAACACCTATTTTAGACTAGTTTCAGGACTAGACTCAAATCCTATTTTACACGGAGTGTAACTACCAAAATAAAATGACCCACAAGCTTAAATTGTTATCATAGTTACTTGGATATGTTGTCTCAACGACCACTATATTTAGTTGTCTGAATCATTGTAGAAAAAAGGTTATTGCAAAAATGGTGAGAGGACCTATAAATAACATACCTTAGAAAGCATCATCAAAAGACTTTATCCTCCCTTGAATTTCGGTGTTAATTACTTCACCTTCCCTCTGAAATTCCCCTTATATCTCCTTTGGTTACCTTATTCACTTGTATATATTCAATATGCTCAATGGATACTAATGGGATACCCTTACTCTCTTATTTATACTCTCAAATTAGCTTCCTCTAGAAGTATCCTCTTAACCACTTTGTCCACTTAACCACTTTGTCCACTTAGCCACTTTTTCCACTTAACCACTTATCCATTTTGTCCACTTAACCAACTTTGTCCACTTAACCACTTTATCCACAAATAGTAAACTCTCCAATTCTAGTTGCAACTAATTTATTTTTAATTGTTTTCTTGTTGCAACCACTTTAACCCATGACTAGCCACTTTGAATGGTCAACTTATTCTAGGAGATTCTAGAATAATTTGACTTCTTTGACCTTCTAGGATCTTCTAGATAACTCACGAGGGTTCTCCAACTTCATGTGGCCATAACTCTCTAACTGTGAGGACTTATGTGGTGTTCGACATATCACCAGAAATGGCATGTCATGTACTATCCATCTAGAATAGTCTTACCTATAAATTCATTGATCTTCATGCCCTTATACCTCATACAGACTCGGGTCCCTTACCCATGTTTTTTTTCTACCGAAATTCACTATCAGAATTCTTTCAAGGGTTTATATCAATCTCTAAGGGTTGATATCAATCTACAATATCACTCTCCAAGGGTTGACATCAATGAAAACCAAAAATCATCACTCTCCCAGGGTTGATATCAATGAAAACCAACAATCCATCAACCTAAGCCAACTTTCCAACAAAGGCCCTAAATCCTTCCCTGGAGCATCGGTGTCTATTCCCCATTCCCCCATCTAGTGGGTCAATATCCTGCACTTAGTGGACTTCACAACCATTTGAGAGGGGGAATCCTCTTTGATGGTCATAGGGAAATCGACAGTGATGGACTAGATGTATGCCCTTCTAATATATAACTGGAGGTTGGGATCTATGCATTTCATGCTCATTTTCTCTTCTAGGGTGGAGTGCTCCTTGTATCTAGTTACACTCGTTTCCTTTGTTCCTATGGTTTCTTACCTTCCCCTTTGGCTTGATTTTCCCATTTCATATCTTGCTTATTCTTGGTCTATGTTTCCAAGAGATCTAATTCTTTGTCTGGAATGGGTCACAATGACTCTAACCACTCTGCAACTGCAAGTTGAATGTCCTCCTCGGTAATACAAAAGGGGAGGATTTCAGAAAGAGTTTGTGAATTATTGAGAGGGTGATGAAAACATTATGGAAATTGCATTCAAACTGAAAATAGTGCTCATAACTATCAATGAGGATGCATGGTATGTAGAAGGATTTCTCATTCACCTAGATCATTTCAATGTACCATGACTAAATAGACACATTTTTCTCGTGTTGAAGAATCTTGTCCTAGTTGTATTGTAGCTCATTGAATTTGGGCATGGGGTGTTGGGGAATAGGGTGGAACACGACATGAAACAGAGGACACAATACTATAGATAATGGAAGAGGGAAAAAAGTATTTCTAAGATAAAAGGGTGGTGTCTAAAGACATTGTTACAACTCTTAAGCAAAGCACATTGTGATCATAACATCACAGTAAATCTTGCACATATTGACCTGCATGATCTATTGCACAATATATTATGATAATAATGACCCAAGGGGTCTTCTTTTATAGTCTCAATATCTAACCAACTTCCATAGAATATGAAAGATCTTTTCCACATGTAATCATCGACTTCTAGAGTTGACTCCTCCAAATTCACTCTGTCACTTCGGCTCGACAAGGATGCTCGACTCGACCTCCTACACGTTCAACTCATAGTCGATTTCTAGGTCAATCGATCCACTACTCGAATATCTTTGATTATTTGTCGACTATCTAACTGACAAGCATGTCAACTACTCGACCAACTAATGTACTATGTTGGTGGATCACCTAACCGATCGTATCCATATGTAGGTCAACCTATCAACTAACTAAACCCAGGAGATGTGTGATGAACCCCCAATCATTGATGTTTCAACACCATCCCATAAAAACACAAATATGTATATTCAGGAGGTGAAATTACGTCATAAGGACACCCCCCCATAATTGCAGCTTCATGAATCCCAAACATCATGTGGAGCTTGATAAATCTAGCTTCAGCTAAAGGTTTGGTGAAGATATTAGAAACTTGATATTTTGTTCTGTAATATTCAAGAGAGATAACGTTCTCATGAACCAATTGTATCAAGTTGTGAGCATGGAGCTCCACATGTTTCATATTACCATGGGAAACGAGATTGTCAGCAACCTGTATAACACTATGGTTATAACAGTAGATTGAAGTTGAGGTCTGAACAGGAAGGCCAAGTTCTCCCAAAAGTTGGTGAATCCATACTACTCCAGTACCTGCTTAATGATGCCATAGTATTCTATTTTTGTAGTCGATAAAGAGACTACATTTTGTTTCTTGCATGACCACACAAAAGGTCTAGTGCTATAGTGAAACACATAGCCAGAAGTGAACTTTTCATCATCATTTTCACTAGCCTAATCGAAGTTGGTGATTCTGACTAGCGAATCTAAACTTTGAAAATACTTGATACCAAAATGAGTGGTACCCTTCAGATAGCGAACAATTTGTTTGACTTATTTTCAGTGGCTTTCTTTAGGGTCCTGCATAAACCAAGAAACCACACTAACTAAAAAAGGAAATGTTAGGTCGACTATGAGTAAGATAGATAAGACTGCCAACCAATTTTCAATTGAGTGTAGCATCGACTGCAGGTGTTTGACAAGTTTTGGTAATATTTACTCCAGACTAAGAAGGAGTAGCACAAGTATTTCAATCAATCATCTTAAAGCATGTAAAAAAATCCATCACATATGTATACTGAGAAATGAAAAATCCATCACAAAGTTTTAATACTTTAAGACCCAAAAAATAATGCAAAGTACCAATATTTGTCATGTCAAAGGAGTCAGTAAGTTGTTTCTTCAATCTAAGGATGAGATCAATATTATTTCTAGTAATGTGTAAGTCATCTACATATACAACAACAATTAAGGTGTATCCATTTGTGTGGAGAACATACAATATGTGATCATATTCACAATGTTTGAAAGCAAGTCGAAGAAATAAATTTTTGATCTGAGCATACCAAGCTCAAGGAACCTGCTTCAAACCATAAAGTAACTTCTTGATTCTACAAAACAAATTTGAATATGTCACAAAACCAGGTGGTTGTTCCATGAAAAATTCTTTAGATAGGTATTCATGAAGAAAAACACACTTCAAATTCATCTAATGGATTTTCCATCCAAAACGAGAAACAAGGGAAAGAATCATTCTAACAGAGTTCATCTTTGCGATAGGGGAAAAGGTTTCAGTGTATTCAATGCCTTCTTGTTCTGAAAATACATTTGCAACTATGTGTGCTTTATGTCACTCAACAATGCATTCAATGGTAAATTTGATCTTGTAGACCCATCGAAACTTCACAATGTTATTTCCTTGCAGTCAGGGAACCAAGTCCCAAGTGTGATTCTCCGACAAAGAATCAATTTATGTCTTCATGGCCTGCTCCCATTCAAGTCATCCTTCAACATCTGAGTAGGTAACAATTTCATAGGTTTCAAGTAAACGAGTCATCAAGAAAATGCTATCATGTTTCTTTAAACTTTGAGTTTTTCGTCCACAAGAGGCAACTACCACATTAGCTCTGACAGCTTCAATTGTCTTGGAATCCCATCTAGGTAGAAAAGAAACATGTGAATTTTGGTTCACTTCAGTAGGTTGATTATAAGTTGGAAGGTCTTCATTCGATTGGACCAGGTTGAAGCGGAGGACAACAAGCTAGTCAACTTTGGCATTAGATGATCTAGTGTCGAAACATGGAGAAAGTTAGATTGTCGAATCGAAGGACTGAAGTATGGAAAAAGATCACTAGTGTTAGATACAACCTCAAAGGGATCATACTGTACAAATATAGAAGAGGCATTCAACAAATTAACTCCATAATAATTCTCATTAAACAGAACATTTCATCTAATAATGATTTGTTGTTTGATAAGATCAAATAGTTGATAGGATTTTGACTCTTCATATTAGCCCATCATGATGCAAGCATGATCCTGGCATCCAACTTATTTTTGAAATCATTAGGAATGTGAGCTCAAGAAACACACCTAAACACGCGGAGGTGGCTAAATTAAGGCTTCTTCCACACCATGGAATTGACTAAGAGTCCTTGAAGGAATAACTCGAGTTGAGATGCGATTGAGAAAATAATTTTCACAATACACTACTTCAACCCAAAAGTGAGGAGGAAAATATTTTTTCCCTACAAAATAGAAATCTATCCATTTCAACTAATTTATGATTCTTTCATTCTGCAACACCATTATTGATGATGTGAAAATATTTTGTTTCCAATCAATACCAGATCAAGGTAGGTATTATTCAAAAGTTCAATTCACATACTCCCCACCATTGTCTGATCTCCAATCATTTTATGGGTTGGCCACATTGTTTCTTAACAAAGGCTCGAAACTCCTTGAACTTCTTAAAGACAAGGTTCTTATTCTTTAGGAAAAAGTGTTGGATTACTGAGAGGATAGATTGGTAATAGAGAAATTTAATCCCGTTTAACCATGCATAATCCAAGTACTATATCAGTAACAGCATTATCATCTAATAGCTGCCGAGTAAATAAAAAGAAATGAACAAATGAAAATCATACACATACAAATTACGCAGTGTTTCACGTGGAGGCAATGAGGGAAAACCACGGGCATGTTTTCTTATATCTCTTGAAGATTACATTCATTGGAAGCACCTTCCTTTGTTTTCGATTCTGGCTGGAAGGAGGCTCCAACCCTTGTTTCTTAGGCCCACAACCTAAGAGAGCTCCAACTCCCCAATTCTACAACCAGAAGGAGGTTGCAGCCCCTTATGTTCTCAGCTACAGCTTGAAGGTGGCTACAACCATAATGTCCTTACCCCATCCAACTGCCATACAGTAGAAGTAGAATTATGGAACCAGCGTCACACTATCACTATGAGATATACCAGCTGTAAGCCTATACGGTAACATCAACCATGCATCAACCATGCATCAGCGTGTACCTCAACCTGTAATCAACGCATACCGCCATTAAGTGCACCAACCTATACCAAACAACACAGCAATAAACATGTACCATAAAACAAGTGAATCCAACCGTATTTTGAAGTATGTACCAACAATGTATCAACTAATCATCAGCTTGTATACTCACATCAATATGTACCAACATCATCAACTATACACACATAAATGTAGCCAGCCAACTCATCAACTGCATGTAATCATGTGAAACATGTACCTTAACTGAAATCCCTCATCAATTCATCATCCAAATATGATTTTGTAACTCTGTAATAGAAGTGGTGTATATGATCACCATACCTACAAAACCTTCGTTAATTTTAACAGCAAGAGACTATCATTTTCATCAGAAGCTTTACTTCTAGTCTCATGACTAGTTTTGGATTATTGAATAACCCTAACTTGAAATAATCGCTTAACTATGTCCCTGTAATGAATAAAGCTCTGAAATGATACACAATATTCTTCAGTGTTTATGCAATTCCTCCAAGTCAATGCTGCTTGGAACCTCTCAGAAATAGTTATAGGAAAAATGGCATACATTACACTTGATTTGAATTCTGGCTTATTCTAAAGAGACCTTGTACAATGTGCCCTTTTGAAATCTTGTTTAATAAGAATCTGAAAAGTAATTTTTCAACATGCAGACTGTTAATGTTTAATCTATTAGTAAGATTTCTTTGTATTTAAATAGATAACAATAGAATAAGATAGAATCACTGATAAATACTGATACAAGAGAGGCGCATCATTTATCTTGAGGAAACCACTCATGGGGCATAAAACCAACTAAAAACTTCCTTATAGGCCCTTCAATACAATACCAGGAATAGCTCAAACAAGTAGAGTCCTCTCCCAGATGTCTCTCTCTCTCTCTCTCTCTCTCTCTCTCTCTTCTCCAGCTGCAGCTCCCAAAACTTGTCTCAAATGAACAAGTGAGTGTGTGTCTAAGTGAATTAGCTAACCTCCTTAATGATAAGTCTGGCATGTAGCCAGAGGTGTCTTTTCTCTGGTAGGGCCAACTTCTCAATATGGGGGTTATAACCACCTTTAGTATATTTTAGGGCCTCTTTAATATATTATATGGGGCCGACTATTCTTCCTATTACAATTGTTTGACCAATCCGCAAAAACAGATTTGGTCCTATTACAATATGACGTGATCAATCTGAAGTAAGGGATTGATCCAATGAATAATATATCAAATAATAGTCAAAATACACTTTGCAGTTACATTATTTCAACCTCCCCTTAACAAGGAGTATTATTCAACAAAATCAGGCGAGTGAGAGAACTGCATCATCAATAGCATCATCAATATCATGTGGAACACTGACTGGAGTGTATCTATAAATCATCGAAGTTTCTTCATCGACGACATCGTCATTCTCAAAGGAACTCAATCATCATCTACATCAATATGAATTAGTATAAAACTAATCATCATCATCCTAGCTACAATTGGCTCATCATCATAATACTGGACTATATTTACCTCCCACAATTGTAAAGCTGGAAGCACAGTACTCATCTTGCTTTACGTCACAACAATCAAGATGGAAGCAAGATACTTGACTTGCTTTACATCACATTTACCTCACAATTGTCAAGCTGGAAGCACAGTACTCATCTTGCTTTACGTCACAACAATCAAGATGGAAGCAAGATACTTGACTTGCTTTACATCACAACAATCAAGCTGGAAGCAAGATACTACACTGGCATTACGTCACAGCTCTCAAGTTGGAAGCACAGTACTAGTCTCATCTCAACGTCTTGTTTTACGTCACAACACTCAAGCTAGAAGCAAGATACTATATTGGCTTTACATCATAGCTCTCAAGTTGGAAGCACAGTACTAGTCTCATCTCAATGTCTTGCTTTACGTCACAGCACTCAAGTTGGAAGCAAGATACTAGACTGGATTTATGTCACAACTCTCAAGATGGAAGCACAGTACTAGTCTCATCTCAAGATCTTGCTTTACTTCATAGCACTCAAGTTGGAAGCAAGATACTAGACTCGCTTTACATCACAAATCTCAAGCTAGAAGCAGAGTACTAGTCTCATCTTAACATCTTGCTTTACGTCACAACACTCAAGCTGGAAGTAAGATACTAGATTGGATTTACGTCACATCTCTCAAGATGGAAGCATATTACTAGTCACATCACAATAGCTACTCCCCCTTTCAAGGAAGGTCCTTTCAGACTATACCAAGATTTTCTCGAAAGTGATCAAACTTTACACGAGATAGAGGCTTGGTCAACACATCAGCAACCTGTTCATCCATGCTAACGTACTGGAGATTTTATGGCTCCCCTCTACACCATGTCATGTATGTAATGATATCAAATCTCTATGTGCTTCAACCTATCATGGAATACAATATTCTCTGTCATCTTTATGTAGCTCTGGTTGTCACATAGGATCGTGGTTGCTTCCATCTCTAGGTCAAATAGGTCGGTCAAAAACTTATGAAGCCATATAGCTTTGCAACTAGTAGAACACGAAACAATGTATTCTTCTTCCATTGTGCTGAGAGCAATGATGGATTTATTCCTACTCTGCCATGAGATCATGGTTGATCCCAAACTGAAACAACATACTGAAGTGCTCTTCCTATCAGAAACACTTCCATCCCAATCTGAATCAGTGTACCCACTCAATGTGAAATCATGATCTCCATCATAACTGAGACCACAATCTAATGTACCCTTAAGGTACCTCATCACATGTTTTGCAGCCACAAGGTGAACATGTATGGGTTCTACCAGAAACTGACTCAAGGTGTTCACGGAAAAATAAATATCTGGTTTGGTGTTCGTCAGGTACATCAGTGATCCAATAATTTGTCTATACAGCGTGGCATCAATCAATTCTGACGAAGTATCGACCAACAACTTCAACTTCGTTTCCATGGGTGTATTCATGGACTTTCACTCTAACATGTCGAATCTCTTTAGGATTTTGACTGCATACTTCCCTTGTTTAAGGAAGATCCTCTCTAGACTCTGCCATACCTCAAGACCTAAGAAATAATGCATTAGGCCAAGGTATTTCATTTCAAATTCTGAAGCAAGCCTCCTCTTACATTCGGTGATGAGATTTTCTTCTCCAGTTAAGAATAAGTCATCCACATATAGCAATAATATCACTGGCTCATCGTTCATGACCTTGAAGTTGAGGTTAGAATCTTCTTTACTCTTGGTAAATCCCAAGCTCATCAGGAAACTTTCTATCCATCCATACCAAGCTCTAGGAGCTTGCCTCAATCCGTATAGAGCCTTCTTCAACTTGCAGACATGAGACTTCCTATCTTCAACTTCAAATACTTGAGGTTTCTCTATATACACTTCTTCTTCGATGACACCATTTAGGAAAGTTGTCTTTACATCCATCTGGTGTAACTTCCACTTCATCTTAGCTACAAGGGCTATGATGGTTCTAATTGAAGTGTATCTGGCTACAGGAGCGAATGTCTTTTCATAGTCAATGCCTTCTTTTTGAGAAAAGCCATGAGCTAAAAATATTGCTTTATACTTCTCAATACTTCCATCAACAACATGTTTTATTTTGAAGATCCATTTGGATGATACCACATCCTTGCTATTTGGTCTTGGAACTATTTCCCATACATCGTTCTTTATGATGGATTGGTATTCTTCTATCATGGTATATGCCCATTCTTTCTTTTGAATGGATTCTTCAAAGAAGATAGGATCCTTCTCTAGGAGATCACACATCAAAGCCATATAACTGGAGAATGGATTAGGTCTCTTCGCATGTCTCATGGTTCCTTCGAGAACACCATATTTCTCTCCATATTGAATAAGATCTCTAGACCAAGTTGGATTTCTCTTATGGGAGATCGTCATCTGAGGAGGTTCTTGAAACTCTACAACGTCATGATATTCTAGAATTTCCTCATCAAGGGAAGTTACAAATTCCATCACTGGTTCAGTAGCTTTGGGCACCTCCCTCACTGAATCTGCAATTCTTGCGATTACGGGTTCCTCTTCATATACTTCTTCAAGCTGGCATCTTCTCGATTTCTTGAGCACTGCATATTCATCAAAGGTAACATCCATGTTGATATCAATGTGATGGTGACCTGGTATATAGATCCTAAAGGCCTTGGAGACCTCACAGTATCCCACAAATATTCCCCTCTTTCCTAAGGGTTCCAGCTTGTTTCTCTTCTCTTTCGGTATATGTATAAATACTGGCCAACCAAATATTTTGAGATGGCTTACCTCTGGCTTCTTTCCGGTGAACATATATTATGGGGTCTTGAACCCAAGTGCACTATGGGACGATCAGTTTTGCACATATACGGTTTTCATTGCTTCTTCTGCCCATAAGCACATAAGAATATCTTGATCGTGGATCATGGTCTTCACGCATTCCATTATCATTTTGTTCTTCCTTTCAGCTACACCATTTTGTTGGGGATTACAGGGAGTAGTGATTTCCCTCTTGATCCCAACATATTTGCATAATTTCACAAAATCTTTTTAGGTGTATTCGCCTCCATTATCTGACCTGATTATCTTGATATTTCTTTCAGAAAGATTCTCTATCAAGGCTTTAAATTCCTTGAATTTGTTGAACACTTCATCTTTAGATTTCAAGAAATACAACCAGGTCTTACGAGTATAATCATCAATAAATGATACATAGTATACATACCCACTAATGGAGGGAGATGGCATTGGACCACACACATCTGAATGAATGAGTTATAGGACTCCTTCTTATTTGTTGTCTCTCTTCGAAAAAGGGTTCTTGATGTTCTTCCCTTGTTCACATCCATTGCACACGCCTTCATGGTCAACCTTGAGTTCTGGTAGACCTGTGACAGCTTTGCATATGTATGGTAGCGCCTTGTAGTTTATGTGAGCTAATATTCTATGCCAAAGTTCACATTGATTCTCAATGGTGTGGGTCATGGAAGTTTCTGAGTGACCCTTTAGCTTATACAAGACACCTTCTTCTTTTCCAATGATGATTGCTTCTTTCATGGTTTCTCCTTTATCCCACATAAGAACTTCTCCATCTATGAAGGAAACTCTGAAGCCTTTCTTCTCTAAAGTTGATATGGAGAGTAGGTTCTTTGTCAAACCTGGTACATAGAGTACGTCCTTCATCTTCATTGAATTCTCTCAATTAAGTTTGTAGTTTGATTCTCCCACTCCCTTGATGGGATATTGGTAATCATATCCAAGTGTCACTTTCTAAGAAAACTTATTTTCTGAAATGTAAGAGAGAATATCTCTTTGTCCTGTCATATGCTTGGAGGCACCACTATCAATGAGCCAAGTGTCCTCTCTAGGTGTTATCGATCCTGAGAGGGTCGAGATTAAGACATGGTCCTTAATTTGTTCTCTTAACATATTTGTGGGTGGCTCTTCATCTTCAACTGCATGGGCATGGTGCCTCTTTTGTTTCCTCTTGTATTCTTCTCGTCTAGTTGGAAAAAAATTTGCAATGTGTCCCATATTGTCACAATGGTAGCATTGTACAAATGAGTAATCTCTTTCCTTTCGTTGTCCTTTCTTCTGGAATCTCCTTGGATGAGATTCTTTATGACTAAATTTTTTTGGGGGTTGAGACTCTTTGTAAGTCTCTTTCTAGAAGTAAGACTTCTTTCTTCCTCCTTTAGTGTGAGTAGCTAGGGCTTGATCTTCATCTCTTGCTAGTAAAGCCTCTCGGTTTACTACTCTTGTTTCTTCTTGGATGCATTCTTCCCATAGACCATGAAACTTTAGTTTTTCCGTTCTGGCACAAATCGTTTGGATGAATTCATCCCAAGGTATTGTGAGACCATTTAGGGTCATCATTATAAGTTCGTATTCGTCTATAGTATCTCCAATTGCTTCTAGTTGTTCTTTGAATTGGGATATTCTGGAGAAGTATTCTTGGATTGATTCTCCTTTCTGCATTCTTGTATTCTTGAGCTGAGTTCTAAGATTCATCTTCTGGTTTATGTTATTTCCTTCATATAGTCTGTTTAGGGCATCAAACATTTCTTTTGGAGTCTTCTTTGATGACACATAGGGAATCAGGTGATCTTTGATTGAATATGCAATGATTCTTTTGGCCCTGATTGTGTCCTTTTGGTGCTTTGTTTTCCCTACAACATCGTTGGGTTCCGACACTTCTTCTTTGATGAATCTTGCTAGGTCATTCTCTTCAAGAATGAGACCAATCCTATACTTCCAGGCACAAAAGTTTTCCACACCTTCTAATTTGTCAACAAGCTTAATGCTTGCACACATCTTCTACCTGAAGCTGAGAAAATGTCCAAAAAATGAAATTGTTCAAAATCAAATTATGAACTTACCAGGAGGTGTGCTTGGCTGAGGTGAGTACCCTGGTGTGCTTGGATCTGAGAAAATCCAACTTTTACCCCTTCAAACTTGATCTGCAGATTTCTGGACTGGTGCTTCTGGTTTTCTGGTACCTCTGGTACTCTGGTACTTCTGGTTCTCTGGTTTTCTAGTACTTTCTGAAACTAGGGTTTCACTTTCTGGGAGATCTAGCCACTAAAAAGGTGAGTTGAAGGTGCCAAAATGATCCTTGAGAGAGGGCGCACTTTTCTAGATGGTTTTAGGGCTGAAATACCTCACCAACAAAAATCCCTAATTTGCATGTACGACAACAATGACATTTTTCACTTTCTCTTGTGAAAGATGCTCTCTCCAGCTTAGCTCTGATACCATGTTAATGTTTAAGCTATTATTAGAGTTCTTTGCATTTCAATAGATAACAATAGCATAAGATAGGATCACTGAGAAATACACAATCATTTATCCTAGGAAACCCTCATGGGGAAGAAAACCCAGCAAAAATTCCTTATTATAGATAGCCAATACAAAGCCAAGAGATAAATCAAACAAGTACAGAAAGTCCTCTCCCAAAGATGTGCCTCTCTCTCTCTCTCTCTTCTCCAAATGCATCTTCAAAACTTGTCTCTCAAATTAACAAGTGAGTGTGTGTCTAAGTGAGGTGCTAGCCTCCTTATTTATACAAGTCTGGCACGTGTGGAAGTGTCTCTTCACTGGCAGGGTCGACTTCTCAATCTGGGTGGTTATAACCACCTTTAATATATTCTGGGGCCTCTTTAATATATTATGGGGCCGACTTCTTATTATTCCTATTACAATTACATTTTGACCAATCCGCAAAAGGGGATTTGCTCCTTTACAATAACCGACATGATCAATCCGCAATGGGGATTGATCCAATGAATAATATATAAAATAATAATCAAAATACACTTTGCAGTTACATTATTTCAACACAGACTATACTCTAACCAACACATTTGGTCTTACTAAATTTGGATCTGTTATGAATAAGTTATGACATTTTTACCCGAAACACTTGTTTTAGACTAGTTTCAGGACTAGCCACAAACCCTATTTTCCACGGAGTGTAACTCAAAAAATACAATGAACCACAAGCTGAATTTTTTACCACATATACTTGGATATGTTTCCTCAATGGCCTATCAATTTCACGATCTGAATCATTCTAGAAAAAAAATTATTGCGAAAATGGTGAGATGACCTATAAATAACATACCTTAGAAAGCATCAACAAAAGAATTTATCCTCCCTTGAATTCTGGCCTTCTTTTCTTCACCTTACCTCTGAAATTCGGCTTAGATATCCTTTGGTTACCTCATTCACCTATAGATATTCAATATGCTCAAGTGTGATATCAAATGAGAGATCCTTGCCTCTTATTTATATTCTCCAAATATCTTCCTTAGAAGCATCTTCTAGGTCACTTAACCCATTTCTATGTCACTTAAACTATTTCTAGGTCACTTAACCCATTTATAGGTCACCTAACCTATTTTCCTCATTTTTAGGGTTAACCACTTTCCATAATTAGAAATTTCTCCATTACTTTATCATTTAAATATTCCTTGACTTTGTCACCTCAATTTATCATTTAAATAATCTTCTTTGATTTTGTCACTTCACTTTATTATTTAAATAATCCTTCTTGACTTTGTCACTTTACTTTATAATTTAA
>SNQJ01S0064793.1:49648-73130 GCA_010110895.2 Picea sitchensis
AGAAAAACTATAGTTTAGATTCAGATTGGATTTACTATTCAAGAATCATTGCTCCGACGCTAGGTAGAAATATTAATATATTATTCCTCTCAATGGTATTTATCCCAAATATGAATCATTATTGTGTACATCAAATGGACACTATGTGTACTTCTAGTTTAAATTTATGTAATTTTTTTCACACACTTAAATATTTTAATGCATACCTCTCACACACATGATTTTCTTTGACACAACTCGCAGTGGAAATTTATGGAAAAATTTTCACACAGTTTCACAAAGCATTTGCAAATTTTTTTTTTATTGAATTGAAGTTTACGACATTGGAATATATATATATATGGTTATGAGTAAATTTTCAACTTGCTCGTCAATTGGATGGTTTTAAGAATTAATTGGATGCCTATGGTGATGTGTAGTTTTTAAAATGACCAGTATATGATGGTTAAAAAAGGAGAAAATGAGTAAATACCTGTCAAATTTAACCACTTAAGGTGATGCATGTGGAGGAGAAGAAACAAGATAGATGGATGGTCCAGACACATGAGGTGGGGGGGGAGGAAGAGGATTGGATGTGGATGGAGCAAACACATGTGGAGGGGGACGAAGAGGAGGATCAAATGTGGATGCAAGTTCGGACACGTGGAGGGGAAGAAGGAGGATCGATGGATGGTGCAGTCGACTCATGTATAGGACAAGCAGGAGGAGGAGCAGGACCATATGGTGGAGTAGAGGATGTGGATTGGTTTTTTTATGAGCTAGATGGAGTAGGATCATGAGCAAGACCCCTCAATCTATCAATGAGGTTGATGACACTGAAAATATGATGCATCAACAATGTCATGTCATGATGAAGAATCCTTCATATCGTAGAGAGATATGGTACCTTTAATGTCTCTAACTGGCACTGTGGGTACCACTTCATGACTAATCATAACATCAGATAGGTGATCTGCCCCCTCTATTCAGACTCTCTAATCTGACTTGTGTGGCATGCAATGTCTTTGTACTTTTTGACTTGTATATAAACTTTTCCTCATCCTTTTATTCTTCTTTTACTTAGAAAGTTCTTGGCTCATGGGGGGTTCATAACTTTCTAAAAGTTTCATGTTACACAAATTGCACTTTGTTTCTTCTGTTGTATCCATAATGAACCATGACTTGGTCATTTTTCAAGAGCTTTCTTTATAACCACGGGTTCACAAATTTGTGGACTTGCGGGTTCATGTCTTCATTTATTATTTACCCTTTTCTCCGCCATCACCAAAATAGACTTTCATTTTCTCCATGATCCTCATTTTGACTCCTATACTTAGATTGTTTATTATTTTTTCCACCATGGGATCGTGGGTCCCAAGTCTTGAATAATTCACCTATTATGAGTCTGATTGATTACAACACTTAACCATTTATTTTCTTTCACTATTATCTTCGAACAATACTTAACCATATTTCTATTGTATGGTGGGTCCGCGGGTTGGTGGACTTGCAAGTTCACCCATTCATCCTTTCCATGTTTGAATCACATCCATAGTGTATCATTTCTTTGTCACTTTTCTCAATATACATTAAATTTTAATCCTACAGAAGAAAACTACCAATTAAATTATGAAAAGGCCAAATTCTCTACGTAATATCATTTAATTTGTATTAATTTCTCCATCGAAAAAAGGATTTAAGTTATATTAATGAGAAAATATTCATTTCATAAACATTGTTCTAAGGAATTATACTATAGTCCACCAACTTCATTAAAATGGCTACGAGAACACAATAATTGTGTGGAAATACATTGAATATTTTCGGGTGAGAAGATAATAACTTTCAATGGTCAATATCTTACTGGTACTATGCTACATTTTCGTTACCTGGAAGAAGTGAGAACAGAATCTGGACATCAGGAATTGCTCTAGATGGATGTGTGCTCGAAGTTTTTGACTGTAAAGAAATTGTCTCTTAGTGCACTGATAAATTTGTTTCAACCTGAAGGGTTATTCAACTTCAAAGTGGATCCTCCATTTCCTTAGCGTCGTTGGTTTTTAGAAAGATGATGAAATTACCAGAGCCTACCATTACTTTTAAAGGAGAAGAAGCAAGGAATTTCCTCAAGAACAAAAACAATGGATTGGATCTTTTACAAGAATATTTAGATGATCCAATGAAAATTCCTATTGACATATCAAGAATTCAGGTCAGTTTATTGAAGAACCCTTATTTATAACTTGCATAGCTCTTCACTAGAATTACTGGTCAAGAATCTACGATAACCATTCTTCGGTCGACCCTCCATATTTTGTATTTTATAGTTCATGGGGAAGTTATATTTGATTGGTGAAAAATCATATCTATTGAAATTTATTCACAGCTCTCGAAATTCAAGAAAGAAAAGAAGTTACATATGTCTTCTTACTTAATATTTGTTATTACTTATTTCCATTTCTTCAAAGGTTTGAATATAAGGAAAAGGGTAGATTGCAAAATTGATCCAGTAACTATGTGGTATCAAGGTCTGTGGAGACAAAAAGCTACTTATTATTTTTATGAAGTATGCAATGAATCCGTGATTGTTTTCAAAAAAATTCCCTTTGGGGAAGATAGAGTTAAATTGTCATTAGAAGCAGCAACCTTTCTGAGCAAAAGGGGAACTTTAGAAGAAAAAAAAATGGAAAATTATAATGTAATTAGAATTTTTGGTTCTCATGAAAGTCCCTTCTTTCTTCCTTAGTACATTTCAGAAAAAATATTTATCATTGAAGTTGTTAGGCAATATAGATTATGGTTTCACTTTTTTCATGAGAAAAGAAAGAGGAAATGTATCCCATTACCATGGAAAGTTGGAGAAATCATGTTAATATGCATTGCAAAAATTGATTATTACTCAACTTACCTTAATCAGTTCAATTTGAAGTATGCAAAAATGATCAGTGTAACACATCGTTCCATTGAACACACTTTTATTGACTTATTCTTTGAGGACACTTGCATGCAAGTGATCTGGTTATGGTACATTGTGATTTCATTTCGATTATGGGATATATATGATGATGATGATGTATTGTGACTTATTTTTATTTTGATGTATATGTATTGGAAGATACTATTGACGATTTTTTCAGAGTGTGCAGGACACATGATAGGATATGGATGTTGATGACATCAATGGACTTCCTTGGACTTTGGATTGAGTCAGGGAGTGGATTGTATTTGTTTGATTATTTCATTTTATGCACATGTGATTTCAGTATGATTTATTTATATGGATTATTGACAGTGTTTTTGTCAGTGGATGAAGGCTTGATGATGCTTGGTAATCTGACTCACATAAGGAGTAAAGGGATAATGCACATAAACTAGACATTGAGGGAGAGGTGTGGAAGCTTCCCTGTTACAGCCTACTAGCATTCGCTCTGTGATTTGAATGGTAGATAACGATTACCTAGTTCAAGAGGTCCATGATGTCATGAGGGAGGACTGAGACAGTCGCTCACGAAGATTTATAAGGCACACGCAATAAGGTAGAATCCTTATTCCTTGAAATCCCTTAGTCTCTCATAAGGTCGACCAAGTGGAGTGTTGACTCCAAGGGTCAGATAAACTTCCAAAACCATTCAAAGATGAGTGGTGCCCTTAGAGAACGAAGGTGTGTCTTGAAGGGAATGTCACGTAATTAAAAACTTGAGTCAATAAATCTAGGTGGCCTAGAAAACATTGAAATGATTAGAGCTTGTTAGAATAAAATAATTAATTAAACAATAAATTATTAATTATAAAACCTAACAAAAGTCTAAAACTAAGTCTAAGTCTAAATTTAAATAAAGGACTAAATGAATTATGACATAAGTTAAAATATTTGAGAATAATCAAACACTAGGAAAAAGGGGATTAAAATTTAAAAGGTTGGATAAAATGCACATGTGTGCATGAAATTAATAAAATGGATTTTAAAAAAATAGAAGAAATATTAATATGAGAAAATAGGAGTACACATGGAATAKAATATTTTGTCAACCTACCAATAGTCTAACTAGAAGAAGGCTCCTAATCCAACTATAACTAAGATCTAGTCAKAAGACACTCATTAAATGAAAAATTGGGGAATAAAGGGACAAATAAGAGCAAAAATAGGAMCACATTGGGGAATGTGAGGGAAATTGGATTTTTAAATAAAATAAAAATGGTAATTACTTGTGCAACTTGGGGAGAGCATGACAAGTGTGGGTGAATAATACTAATTAAATTAATTAAAAATATAATTAATTGTGCATGAGGACATGTGTCATTGAGGATTTTTCTATAAAAAAATTGTGGTAGAAGGGAATTGGATCTCACTTATTCTTGGTAATGTTATGCTGCCAAAATTTTGTAGACTATGTTTTACTTGTGAGAGTTTGGATACCAAGCTTGGAGAAAGAGTGGAAGCTCTTCCTTGCGAGGCAAGCCTTGAAGCTATTGTTTGTTGGTTTCTTGTGTGTGGCCCCTTTACGGCTGAGGGGGCTAAGGGGGAAGAAGAGTACCCCTAGAATTGGTTGAGAAGTACCGGTGAAGTTTGGTGATTAGCAAGCGGGAGAACAAGAGGAGAGAAATTTTTTGAAGGGCATCGTCAACTCTTCATCTTCTTGGTTCCGGTATTTAATTATGAATTTTTATATTGTCAACAAGTAAATTTGTATTTCTAAACTTATGAAATAATATTCGCTGCAAAATCTTATTGTATCTCTGGATCAAAACAAAAAATTATAAGTTCAACGAAGGGCCATTGTGTTAATTAGCAATTGAGTTTTCTTAATTCGTTGCCAATTGGTTTACAACTTAGAATTTGAAATTTATTTATCGTTGCCAAATAAAATCCCAGCTATTCAATTTAGAAATTTATATGATGTCTATCAAATAAATTGCAATAGGAGAAATTGGAAATGCGTAGAGTTACCATCAAGTTATCGCACACTTAAAATTTAGATCTTTCTTTTGGGAGTTGTGAAATCATTGGCAATTCCGGAATTTAGTATTCGTTGGGTTGATGTAAACTTGATTGCAAAACCTGAGTTTGATATTCGTCATTTTCATTGTGTAACTGATTTACAATTTGGAAAAATGGAATATGTGTGGTTGTTGTAAGTCTTATTTTCTTTCCGAAATTTTGAGATTTGAGTGGTCTCTAACAATATTTTGCAATCCTATAAGATAATTTTGTTAAGTTCATTGCATAATAAAAAATGAAATCTTGAAGATTAGATTTGTGGATCTAGGTATAATTATTTTGAAATTTGAAACTAGGACTCTGTCAGTCGCTGCAAAATTTATTACAACTTCAAAATTTTAAATGTAATATGGTCACTACTAATTGTTTGCAAATCCTAAGTTAAATTCTGATACATTCATTGCAGAATAATAGTCAACAAGGGGAAATTTGAAATCTAGGGTCGCTCTGAACTAAATTCCATTCCGTGAACAGACTTTGTTTGGTCGTTGCAGAGTTGTATGCATTTGGAACTTGAACTTGGTGCCTTTGTTTACCTTAAGATGATAACGCCCATGCTCTGTATATATGATATATATACTACACAGTTTCTTTCATGTTAATTCGTTCTTAATACCAATTAAAGGTTAGACTACCCAATAATTGTTTGTGTTAAAAAAAATTTGCAATTTTATAATATCTCACTAATATTTAATGGAGCTCATCGAACTCTAGGTATATAAAAAAAAAAKTCATACTCATAAGTTTCCAGAAAGTAAATTACTCGTTCTAAAGTTAGTAATTCTTAGTTATGGAAGAAAAWWTATTTTTCTGATATATGTAAATAAAGAGATGGTATAGTGACAAACCATAGCTTTTATTCATTCTAGTGAGAGTGAATTAATTATATAAATAAATGATATTTAGTATCTCTTTGTGCCATTTACTTCCTTTCGATTGCTTTCAGTGAGTAAAATGATCAAAAGGGTTAGTTGATACGTAATGGTTTGGGATGCTATGAATCAATAGTTGTAGAACTATTTAATAATTAACTACACAATTTCATAATGAGTTTTAATATATATTTAAGTGTTAACGCATATCGCCTTGTGTTGATAATGATATATAAATTTAATAAATAAATAAAAAGGTGATGCTTAGTTAGGAAGAATGTTTAAAATTAATTAATTTAGGGATAATTTTCAAGGAAGTTAAAAGTAATAATTGTAACTTAGAATATCTTTATTGCAGTAAAAGAGATAGGTTATTATGTCACTCTTGAAGAACTTAATTTTATAACATTAAGGTTATAGTGTAGAGTGGAATTTAGATGGGATGTAAGATGTATTGGAACCTTAGAACTTAATTGGTGTCTATGAGAATTTTGACTTCTTCAATAGGCATTAATTGATACGACACTTTGATATAAGATAAATAAACATCTGGTATAAGACAAAAGGTTAATTGTTCAATCCAAGATAACAATTAAAGTGTTAGAGGTATGAATTTAATGTATATTGTGAATCTAATTTGAAGAGGAATCAATTATTCTGATCAGGTTAATATGTATATTGATGTGTTAAATTTAGTACTTTCTGGATTGATAACTTAAAAGAATGGATGAATTAATTTCATACTAAGTAAAAGTTCTTGTTACCCTTCATAAGAAAACTTTTAGTATGTTCTTTCTCAATACACATGAGTGTTGCTTAAATGTTTTTTTAAAGCACAATAGATTATTCTTTTGTGCTCAAAAGAAATTATGTTAAGTATTATTGTTGATTTAGTCTTGAATTTCATAATAGGATGGTGGCTAAGGGAATTAGATACCTCCTTTTTCCTCAGAACAATCGCTAGTCCTGAGACATTAAATGGTCAAAATCAATCAGATGAATCCTAGACTTGTGCGTTGATTATTTGTCTTGGAGGTCCTAACCTTGCAGGATAGGTTGGGCGGGTAGACATCCTTGTTATCCTTATGTGTCAACTTGTTCTATGTTATACAGTGATGTTGTATCTGAATCTTACCTTATAGAGAGATATTTAAAAATATATTGTGTAATTATTGATGTATGTTCATGTAACACTTGTTCTGAATAATGTTTCAAAAAAAAAATCCACTATTGTACTCACTTACTTGATCGTCTTAACGAAAGGTTTGTTACAATCACGGGATTCAACCTAAGTCATATCTTTGTTGATCATATGACATCAATTGGATTCAACAACGCATTCACTAAGACACTTATGTTTGAATAAGAAGAAGATAATACCCGTGATGTTCTAGTGCATTTTTTTTATGATATTCAAACCATGGTAAGTTCGACATCCCAATATAAACAAAGTGGAAAATGTTCAAATGAAAGAGGTACTCAACCTCCTATTGATTCACAAAAAGGAAGTTTATCCAAACGCAATCTCCAAGCAACAAATTCGTAGTAGAAAAAGGTTTCAAAGAGTAATTCAAGTGGTGGTGGTGGTGATAAAAACCCTACAAAAGGAAAAATTGAAAGTCCCCATAAGCTTCAAGTAAAGAGAAAAAGAAAAAGTTATCAGCGAGAAGGAATATATTAAAATTAGAGGGCATACTATTTGATATTAAAATTAGACATGAAATAAATGTATCCCCAATGAAACATTATATTGAAGAGTGGTTAAAGAAAGCCTTAATCAAGATTACAAAGGAAAATCAAGAGCAAGCAATTAGTATCAGCCATGAAACCGTCATCAAGGAAAATATAAGGACACCAGCAGTGCATAAATGAGCTATGAGATTCTATCATAGTAAATATATATTGAACACCCTTTCTTCTTCCCATTCGGAATTCATCCAATTATATTTTGTCTTTCTTTAGAAGAGTATAACCAAGTTTTGATGGCATCTTTTATATTGTTTTTAGGTCTTGTTTCCCATGCCTTGTTCCAACCTTACTTCAGTCTTCTCTCATATTTTCTTGTATATATTTATATTTTGGTCCACAAGAGCCCAAATCCCAATCCATTTATGGACGAATGCCTTTAATTTTGTGAGACTGTAAAAGACAATATCATTTTTTAGAAAATCCAAGAGAACTGTGTCAAAGTTAGTTTTGATTGTATCTTGTACTTTTGAGCTCTTGAATATAAGATATTTGAAATTGACTTATCATATTATATTTTTTGTTTTAATAGAAATACTCTTTAAAAGTTCTCTTATGTATGGGACATATGCTCTTTTCCTTTTCAATGTGATCAAAAATACTTTTGAAACTGTGATGGATGTGAGGATGATTTCATTATTTCAAAAATCCATTGTTTAATTTATTTTCTACAAATGTTGTAAATAGAGATTCCTAGTCCATGTCACATGAATCCTTGTGTATATTTCTTATTTTCTTGAGCAATAAAGATTTGGGATTTGTTATATATATATATCAATTGTTCCAAGATTATCAAGATCACCTTTCAAATTATCAAATGAGTACCACCTCTATAAAAATGAAGGGGGGGTTTTAATCCTCGTGAGGTTGTTGTTTTGGTCTTAACAAATTCAAACATCAACATTTTTTGCGACCATGCTGGGGAAAGAATGAAAAAAACAATTGTACACCAAAATCATTTATGACTTAGCTTCAACCTAATCAACCCCAATTGCAAGTTGGATTAGAAAATAAAACAAGTTATTTTCACCAACTATATGATTTAGTGCTCACAATAGCCCAAACTCGCGAGGAACTTGAAATATCTTGGAAAACTCTTTCCCATGAAGAAGAAAGAGAAATTGCAAGAAGACAAATACAAAGAAGGCAAGACAAACTTTGAAACTGGAAAAATGTAAGGGCTCGATAACAAGGAAAAAATCAAACAAATTGAAAAATTTAGAGAAAGTTCAAGTGTTAAAGAAGAAAAAGATCAAACTATGGCTAACAAAGAAGAAAGAAATTGTGAAGAAAGAAGAAAAATAATTCCACGAAGAAGGGTTAGAAATAGCCCTTTAAATATTCATTGTGAGAAACATCAATTGTCGACCCTCCCACAGGGGTTATTTCCAAAATTCTGAGGAGATGGATCAGTTGATCCAAATAAACACATGGAAAAAATGTTGAACCTATGTGAAATTCATTTGGTTGAACATGATGATGTGATGGTTCGATTATTTCTTCAAACATTAACAGACCAAGCTCATGAACGATATATGTCCCTTCAAATAAATTCAATTTCTACTTTTGATGATTTAGAAGGCATGTTTCTAACTATGTATGCTCCTCCAAAATCATAGCATACGCTACTCACAGAATTCACCCAAATCTGTTTGAAGAAGGGTGAAAGGATCAGAGATTTTAATTTTTTATTTTTAATAACTCTCAATAAAATATAAGAGAATTAGAGACCAAATGATCCAGTCATACTTGGATGCTATAAAAATGTAATTCCTTCGAATGTCAAATTTGTTATCAGAGATTCACAAATTGAGGAAATGAATGGAACAATGAATGAAGCAACGGAAATGGAAGATATTGTGCTTGATACTGATGCAGATCTAGATATTATTCTTTGTAGAGTGCAAATAGAGATGGATACACTCACTATTTTTTATTAAGGAGTGTCGTCTTCGAGAAGAATTGAAGATCAAATAACAATAAACATTGGAGATCGAGGAATTGGTGGTGGAATACTCAAAGGAGTAATTCCTAATGTAACAAATGATCCAACAACGACACAAGAAACTAAGCAAAGAATGGAAATAACACAGATGAATAGAACCATCAGAAAAATGAAAAATGAATTGACCAGATTAAGGAGAAATGACAATTTTTATCCTAATCCAAGAATGCTTGGTCATGAACAGTGGAGAAATCCAATTCAAGAATAGAGGATCAAAATTGATGGTACCACTAATGAATTTAGACAAAGGGCACCAAGAGCACCAAATCCAAATGTTTTAGTATTAGAAGATGTTTTTGAAGATCAAAACATTGGTCAAGAGGTTGATTTCATTCAAGAATAAATTCTTGAATCTATACAAATAGATGGATGTGATTCATCCATGTATATATTTGAGGAAAATGAAGAAAATGGCATCTCGCAAGACAATGTTGTGAAGACAAGAGCACGAGAAAATAAACTAAAAAATATATAAAATTTTGAAAAAGGAAAATGCACATAAAGAAAAATAAAAAATGAGACCAAGTGGAACAGAGGATAATAAGCAGCAACGAGTTGTAAATTCAACAATAAATTATCCACAAATGACAAATAATGTAATAAATGATCCCTCAAAATTAAGGATTACTTTGTCATTCATAGAAGTTGTGAAAATTCCCCAACAGAGGAAAAATATCCTTAAATATTTAGATGAACCTACTCATAGAATGGAAGTTGTTGCATCAATTTAAAGGAAACAACAAAATAATTCAACGGGTAGACCGAAAGGTAAAGTCTCGCCTTTCTATATTACGATAGAGAATCATGACGGTGTCCTTCATAATTGCATGGTTGATATTGGAGCTACAAATAATATCATGTCATTATCAGTCATGGAAGCACTTGGGATGATTTGTACCAAGTACTATGAAACCGACGAAAGTATTTATGCCATTGATACAAGAAAAGTCTTGACATATGGAGAAATCAAAGATTTTTATGCTTGAATAAGTGTTGCCCCACATATCACAATTGTATTCACAATTACAATTGTTGATATTCCTCCAGCATATGGAGTGGTTCTTGGAAGAGATTGGTCTGCAATGATTGGGGGTTACATCATGAATGATGGGATTTTCATGATGTTACCCAATAAAGATGGAACAATGTTGAAGTTTCCACGAGAACCAATAAAACCATTATATTTTAAGAAAAAGGATAATGAATTGATGCAAGGATATGTCGATGTCGGTATAGGGAATTATGTCATTCTGGACCAAGAACATCAAGATGTCTCAAACAATGAATGGTGGATGCTTCTTTTCTGCACAGGGGTTATAAGACCCAGGGTTCGATTTGACCGTGACCAAAAAAACCCTCAAGACACCGGCCCTTTCGGCATCACCTTCTTACGCAAATGAAGTCTCACCCTTGGTATCTATTGGGGATGCAAGAACCAGGTTTTTGCAGCAGTAAGGGAAAGGGAGATTGATGCATGAATCATTATTCCTGATCTTAACTTATGTGTAATGCCCATATATTTCTAAACATAATTAAGTTTCCTAAACATTTCTATTTCGTAAACTGAAACAATAACTTCTTAACATAATAGTGATTTTCATGACAACAACTTAGATTTATCAATAAATACTAAATTAATGACAGTATGAAATAATTACATAAATTAACAAGTACCTGGATCTGATGCTAATTTATGTTCCCTCCTTGCCTTGCCGCTGCCTTCTGCTCCTTTTTACACAGATCAACCCTGCCACAAACAGGAAAATAACTGCCCAAAACTTCTGTCCTCCCTGCCAACTAGGAAAACTACCTAGCTCCAGGATATCTACGGATATCCTAGCCCTCTGTGCCCAAAACCTCCAGCAACTCGATGCCTCCCCTAATCAAAAGCCACAGTCCAGAACACTCTGTTCCTTGCTCCCAGCAAGCCAACAGTCCACAAAATATCACAGGCTCACAGCCAATACCAAAGTGCACAGAAAATCGCTGCTCACAGCCAGATGCAGATCCCAGCATCCATTTCGTCCCCTCCCGTCGAATGGTGCGCACATCCCCCTCTTCCCTTCCCTTATCCCTCCCTGCCAACTCGCGTAATTACTTCACAACCACCCTCCGTCCCCCGTCCTTCATCATGAGTTAATGTCTTATCTTCTCGGGATCCATGGCTATCCCTCTCTGCATACGCCACCATTTTATATTATTTTTCATTGATCTTTTAATTTTATTTCACAGGTCATTAAATGTGATCTGTAGTTTGAATTACTACTCTGTTAACCATAATTAAATTATGTTAATTAATTTTACTTTATAATCTTAAGCATGTATCCAATTAGGGTCGTTACATTATGTATGTTCTTGATTATTACCTAAACTATCACAGCCATACATGAACATTACAACATAACCAATCCATAGAATAAATTCATTATGTGAAGTATATCATCATTCATAAATGCATAAAGACAAGTAAGAACACAAGACATAATATACTCTCTAAAATCCTTCTTTATTCATCTTCTTTCTTACTAACTGACAGTTACATTCATGATCTTTCCATAACCTCAATTCTCTTCCGTGTGCACACTCTCACACTCACATATTCATACATTTAGCTCTCTCTTTATATATATATCTATCTATATCTCCTAATCTTGTTACATTTTTATACCCCAATGAACCAAAAGGGATCTAGAGGAGACTAAGGATAACTCATGATTCGCAGAAGCAACTCAGGAAGCTTAGAATGGCCTCAGTAGACAGATAAAGGGAAAAATTACAAATTCCTCAAAACTCATTGAAATGGCATCATCGCAAAGAGCGTGTCGCAAGATTTCCAGTTGCCTAAATGGCTTGTCAAACAGAGTTACGGATCAAAAGATATATGTGGTCAAATTTTTGGTCAACCTATCCCAGTTAGCAGGGATAGTCAGCATCCATACTATTGACATTAGCACCAGTATGGATGAAATCATCATCCGTATAGTGTACGTGGCACATGCAAAGGGTGACATGTGTCATTTTGACGTCAACATGGTGATGTGGCAGCACCAGAGGCTGCCACATGTCACTCATATTTGGAATTTTCAGGAAAATTCGTGGACCAATGAAAAGGTGCCATGTGGTANGCCTAAATGGCTTGTCAAACAGAGTTACGGATCAAAAGATATATGTGGTCAAATTTTTGGTCAACCTATCCCAGTTAGCAGGGATAGTCAGCATCCATACTATTGACATTAGCACCAGTATGGATGAAATCATCATCCGTACAGTGTACGTGGCACATGCAAAGGGTGACATGTGTCATTTTGACGTCAACATGGTGATGTGGCAGCACCAGAGGCTGCCACATGTCACTCATATTTGGAATTTTCAGGAAAATTCGTGGACCAATGAAAAGGTGCCATGTGGTAGTTCGTACAACCACATGGCAGACCGTATAACCACCTGTTTGGTGACATGGAAAGTTGACCAGGAAGAGATGATGTGGTAGTGACTGTGCAGGAAGGTGACGTGGGCCAATGAGTGGTCGCCACATGGCCCAGTCATGGGCTTCCACGTGGTAGTAGAGAAATGCCCAATGTGGCCTAACAACTGGATTTCTAAAAAAATATAATAAATACAAATCTACCAAAATAGTGGCAAGATCCGCAAAATCTGGTCAGACTGCCAAACTAGCAATAATCCGTTGAGATTAAAGCTTCGTCATATCTGTCTAACCAATGTCTATCTACCATATATAGCAGTCACCTCCAATGGTTAGCGCCAACTTGGGGTTGTTGTAACAAAGTACCAAAAGGAGGAGGCATGTGGGATTGACCTCGGGACCTCCCCAAACCACTATGATTTTAATATAACTCCTCTAACCAACTAGCCTAATGGCTATGTTGGTACATCCGCTTGAATTTTTATTTAAAAGGTGATTTATGCCAGAGTTTGGGGGTCAAACCAAGGATCGATTGTATGGACAGGGAACGATTTTCGAGAAAATTTCCCATGAATTAATTGCAGGTGCAGGCATATAAACCAAGGTGAAATTCCTCAGGGGCCTGGAAGTGTCAGACTCAGATCGAGGTGTAGAGACAGTCATTTTTGGGTAATTCGATGCCACGAATTCAGTTGTAATGTTTGTTTTCTAATCTAATAAAATTTTATGCAGCTTAACTCTAGAATTAGGTATACTTATGTATTTTCCCAAATTCTTTTGTTGAGTTAATAAAAAGGCCTACCCATTTGAAAGCAGGAACCAGAGACGTAGTCCACCGGGGATGAACTCTGCTATTAATTTTTCGTGTTCATATTTGATGCTTATGTCTCTTCATTATTGAGATTTTCCTTCTTTATGATGCATTTTAATTTATGCTCATTTAATACAATTCTTTATAAGTCACATCGATGAAAATATCTCGGATCATGTTGGTATCAAAGAAGTCATCTTTGACTTGAATTATTGAGTTTGAATGATTAATAGGGCCAAGTATAACTGATCCGGATGGATATCGGTAGCCACCCACCTTTTCCAACTGGCTCAAAACAGTTTTCTGACAATTTTGGCAATTTACTTTTTTTAGCAGTTTTAACTTCCGGGGCCATTTTGAGGGCCTAAATGAAGATTTTTTAGGATCAATCTCCTCAATGATATATAAAGGAATGATTGAGCCCAAAAAATGAATATCCTTGATGATACCTTTCCAACGGGCTATCAAATGCCTAAAACGGAGATCGTATGCAAAAGTTACGACCTCGGGAAGTTGATGTACTAACTTACCCAAACGGGGCCCACATGAATTTTGGCGCTTCATCTCCTAGGGTTAGGTTTTTGGATGTCTAGGTTTTTTTGCATTCTTGTTTATTGTAAAAAATCCTTCAAATCCTTATTATAATCTTCTTCTTGTGAATGCGCACAACCATCACATCTCTTCTCAGAGATAAGCCGCCACCATTCCAGCAAGCTTATTTCCGCTACATTTTACAGTTTCAGCTTATTTCGTTATTGAATAGAAAACCAGTTTTACTGTATCTCTGTTATTTTGTGTTAAGCACCTGTAAATAATATGTATTCATTTCGTTATGCTCATAAAATCCAGATCAGTATTGATCATCCCCCTGGGATCGTCAGACGCAGTTGTCATATCTGACACACCCACACACACACACACATGCAAAGAATATAACACATACCCAACAAGTTCCTGACAACCAAGAATATCTTCAAGTATTTCAGAAAGATAAATAGTTGAATGATTTTCTTTCCAATGCAGTTGAAGTTGAAAAAAGCACTCCATTGACTTGAAAATTTTGTGTCAAATCTAAATCTTTATTCATAGGAGATTATAAGACCAAAAATTTGAAAGAAGAAGAATCTACACTAAAGATAAAATAAAATCAAAAGATAAACATCATAACTAAAATTTCTCCAAAATATGTGAATCTGGGGACTAATTGTACACCGAAAGAACTTGATCAATATATTGCTTTGTGTAAAGAATATTTTGATTCTTTTGCATGGAGTTATAATGATCTCAAATCTTATGATAAATCAATATTCCAACATATCATACTTCTAAAAAGAAGGGACTAATCTATTTAAACAAAAGTTGAGAATAATAAACCCCAAGCTAAATCCCTTGGTGAAAATAGAACTCGAGAAGTTGAGAAAAGTTGGAATAGTTTTTTCAATCAAACATTCAGAATGGATTTCCAATCCAGTGATTGTAACGAAGAAAAGTGGGGAGATTCGCTTATGTGTTTATTTTTGAGATTTAAACAAAGAAAATATAAAATATAATTGTCCCATGCCAAACATGGAAATGTTACTCCAACAGGTTACTGGCTCATCTCCTGTGTCCATGTTAGATGGATTCCCAGGATATAATCAGGTTCTTGTTGCATAAGAAGACAAATTGAAAATTTCTTTCATCACACCATGGGAGACATATGCATATGTATGTATGTCGTTGGGTTTGAAAAACATTGGAGAAAATTTTCAGAGGTCCATAGATCATTCCTTCAAATATCTAATTGGTAAATTCATGGTTGATTACCAAGATGATCTCAATGTCTACTCCAAGATAAGAGAAAAGCTTAGTGTCCATTTAAGAGAAGTATTTGAAAGATGTAGATTATTTGGAATTTCTCTAAATCCCAAGAAGTGTCTATTTGCAATCTTGGAAGGAAAATTATTGGGACACATACTCAGCAAGGAGGGAATTTATATTGATCCTGAGAGAGTAAAGGAAATTAATGAATTAAATCCACCAACATCAAAAAAAGGAGTTCAATCATTCTTTGAAAAAATAAATTTTGTGAGAATATTTGTTCCAGATTATGCAACAATTGTCAAACCAATAAATTTGTTGTTAAAAAAGGATCAAAGATTTGAATGAACTAAAGATATTCAACAAGATTTCAATAATATCAAGCATGCAATTACAACCACCCCATTATTGATAAGCCTGTATTTCAACAAAGATTTTATTATATATTATTTTTCCTCAAAAGAAACTATTGCTTCAATTTTAATGTAAAGAAATAAAAAAGGAGAATAAATCTCGATAAGCTTCATGAGTAAAACCATGCATGATTCTGAATTGAGGTATTCATATATAAGAAATCACTTTATTTAGTAAAGGTGGGAGCTCATTTCAGAACTTACATTTTATCTTCTCATGTCATAGCATATGTTCCCTCTTCTCCAGTAAAAATGCTTCTTAATCAACAATTAAGAGAAGGGAAATGGGAAAATTGGCTTTCCAAAATCCAAGAGTATGACATTGAGATCAAGATATTGCAAGCAATCAAAGGACAGGGGTTGTGTAAGCTTATTGCTGGAAATGATTCATTAAATGGGGTTGTATCAGTTACAGCAGGAAAACCTACATCATCTCCTGAATGGTATAAATATATAATTTTATATCTAAAATCAAGTCAATTCCCAAATGGCCTATCACTAAAAGAAAGGAGGGATTTAAAAATGAAATCCAATCAATATGTAGTAGTTGTCGAGATTTTGTTTCGCGGGAATTTCGACAGAATGTTGTTAAGATGTATTGATGCAACAGAGGCTCAAGAACTAATGAAAGAGTTTCATGAAGGAATTTTTGGTGGTTATTTTTCACTCACGACTATTGCACATAGAATAATAAGATTTGGTTATTATTGGCCGAAAAATTTCAAAGATTCATATGCAAAAATAAGAAAATGAAATTCTTGTCAGAAATTTTCAAGAAGAATGAAGAAGGTTGCAATGCCCTTGCAACCTATATCACTAGAAGAATAACTTTCACAATGGGGACTTGATGTTGTTGGACAAATAAACCCAAAATCAAGTAAATTCCATGCATACATTCTCACTGCTATACATTAGTTTACAAAATCACAAGAAGCAGTAGCATTAAGGAATCCGGACTCAGAAGAACTTATAAAATTCCTCAAGGATAATATTCTATCAAGATTTAGAGTCCCAGAACAATTTATCACAGACAACGGATCAACTTTCATTAGATCAAGATTTACAAATTTTGTGGAGAGTTTGGCATTTTAATGGGACAATCATCAAATTATTGTCCTCAAGTAAATGGCTTAGATGAGTCTACAAACAAAACTTTGGGCCAAATCCTCAAGAAGACTATTGATCAAAATCAAAAAAATTGGCATTTAAAATTAACAGTGTCATTGTGGGCAAGTAAATTGACAACAAAAGATAGTATTGGTACATCTCCATATGTATTGGTGTATGGAAAAGAGGCCAAAATGTCAATTAACTTGGAAATAAATGCCTTAACATATGTTGTAAACATTGAAGATCTAGAAGAAGTCTCTCCATTACATAGAAGGTACAATCAACTCATCAAATTGGAGGAACAATGCGCCGAAGCATTGAATAAAATGAAATAAAGGAAACAAAGTGTCAAAAGATATTTTGATCAAGGTACAACAATGAAAAATTTTCAAAAGGGGAAATCAGTACCACTGTGGAATAAAACCAAAGAAAAACCTTTTATGCATACGAAGTTTGAAGCAGTATGGATTGGGTCGTATATCATTGAAAATATCTTGGGTTTCAATTCTTATATGCTCAAAGACATGAAGGGGTCAGCGCATATGTTGTCAGTTAATGGCCAACACCTCAAAAGCTTTGTTTCTTGATTAATGTTTTTATTTTTTATACATAGTATTTTCTTTTTGTACTTTCAAGCAAGATTAATTTTTCTTTTTTTGACTCCATTTCCCAATGGAGAATACATATGGTTTTCATATTTTGATGTTCTCAGTAACGCACGGGGGGTCACTGTCCCGCAGTTGGATCCAGTTGTTGACTTGTATATAAACGTATCCTCCTCCTTTTATTCTTCTTTTACTTAGAAAATTATTGCCTCATGGAGGGTTCATAACTTTCTAAAATTTTTGTGTTACGCAAATTGCACTTTGTTTCTTCCGATGTATCCATAATGAACCATGACTGAGTCATTTTTCAAGAGATTTATTTATAAACACGAGTTGGTGGACTTGCGGGTTCATGTATTCATTTCTTATTTACCCTTTTCTCCCCCTTCACCAAACCATAATTTTATTTTCTTCGGGATCATCATTTTGATTCCTATACTTTTATTATTTTTTATTTTTTCCATCGCGGGTTTGCGGGTCCCAAGTCTTGAATAATTCACCTCTTATGAGTCTAACTGATTACAACACTTAACCATTTATTTTCTTTCACTCTTATCTTCAAACAATACTTAGCCATATTTCTATTGTATGGCGGGTTCGTGGGTTGGTGGACTCGCAGGTTCACCCCATCATCCTTTCCATATTCAACTCTGCATTGTAGGGTGTCCTTGCTTTGTCACTTTTTGTAGAGATAAATTAAATGTTTATCCTACGGAAGACAATTTCCAATTAAATTATGAAAAGGTCGAATTATTGAGGTAATATCATTTGATTTTTATTAATTTCTCCATTAAAAAAAGTATTTAAGTTATATTACCAAGAAAAACTTCATTTCATAATAATTGTTCTAAGAAATTATACTACGATCTGCCAACTTCATTAAAATGGCCACAAGAACACAACAGTTTTGTGGAGATACATTGAATATTTTCGGGTGAGAAGATCAAAACTTTCAATGGTCAAGATCTTACTGGTACTATGCTACATTTTTGTTACTTGGAAGAAGTGAGAACGAAATCTCCACATCAGGGATTGCTCTAGATGGATGTGTGCCTGAAGTTCTCAACTGTAAAGAAATTGTCTCCTGGTGCGTTGATAAATTTGTTTCAAGCCGTAGGGTTATTCAACTTCAAAGTGGATCCTTAATTTCCTTAGCACCATTTTTTTTCAGAAAGATGTTTAAATTACCAGAGCCTACCATTACTTTTAAAGGAGAAGAAGCAAGGAATTTCCTTAAGAACAAAAAAAATGGATTGGATCTTTTGCAAGAATATTTAGAGGATCCTGCGACAATGCCAGTTAACATATCAAGGATTCAATTCAGTTTATTGAATAACCCTTATCGATAACTTGCATGTCTCTTCACTATAATTAATGGTCAAGAATCCACGACAACCATTCCTTGTTTGGCCCTCTACATTTTTCATTTTACAGTTCATGAAGAAGTTATATTTGATTGGGGGAAAATCATCTATGTTGACATTTCTTCAGAGATCTTGAAATTCAAGAAAGAAAAGAAGTTCTATATGGATTCTTACTTAATATCTGATATTACTTATTGTCATGTATTCAAGGGTTTGAATATAGGGAAAAGGGTAGATTGCGAAATTGATCCAGTAACTATGTGGTATTAGGCTCTGTGGAGATAGAAATCTACTTATTATTTTTATGAATTATACAATGAATTTGTGACTATTTTCAAAAAAATTCTCTTTGGGGAAAATACAGCTAGACTGTCATTAGAAGCAGCAACCTTTCTGAGAAAAGGGGAACTTTAGAAAAATGGAAAATTATGATGTAATTAGAATTTTTGGTTCTCGTGAAAGTCTCGTCTTTCTTCCTTGGTACATTTCAGACAAAACATTTATCATTGAAGTTGATAGGAAATATATATTATTGTTTCACTTTTTCCATGACAAAATAAAGAGACAACTTATCCCATTTCCATGGAAATTTGGAGAAATCATGTTAAGAGGCATTGCAAAAATTGATGATTACTCAACTTACCTTAATTAGCTCAATCTGAAGTATGCAAAAAAAATCAGGGGATTTTACCCAAGTCATATCTTTGTTGATCATATGACATCAGTTGGATTATGCAATGCATTCACTAATACACTTATGTTATAAAAAGAAGAAGATAATATCCATGATTTCCCAGTGCATTCTATTGATGATATTCAAACCATGGTAAGTTTGACATTCAATATAAACAAAGAGGAAAAGGTTTAAATGAAAGAGGTAATCAACCTCCTGTTGATTCACAAAAAGGCAGTCTATCCAAACACAGTCTCCAAGAAACAACGTCGTAGTAGAAAAATGCTTCAAAGATTAATTTGAGTGGTGGTGGTGGTGGTGATAAAATCCCTCCACAAGGAAAAATTGAAAGTTTGCATGAGCTTCAAGAGAAAAAGAAAAAAAATCCAGCAAGAAGAAGAAAAAAACCTATATATGAAAACGATATATCTGTTGAGGACATGGACCTCAAGGTTGATATTGAAAATATTCATTTTCCTGATGAAGAACATAGGTTACAGGAAAGTCAAAAATTTGCATTTGAACTAGCCACACAAGAAGAATATTTCTCAGAAGAAGAGTCATTTGCAATACAGAATGCTTTATTTGAAAAAAAATCCAAAAAGTTAATTTTTGAAGGGTTTGACCTGAAGAATCAAAAAGGAAAATCTCATCCTGAGAATGATCTCAGAAAATTACTTCCATATGGAATTGCTAAAATACATAATATAGCATGGGACGCTTTATATGTTTCAATTGATGACATGGAGTTACAAAATGAAAAATTAAAGGAAAGAATTAAAAACCTAGAATATACTTTGATGTCACCCCATATTCTTGCAAGTCCATTGGCCACACTCAAACCTGCCACACCAAATCTAAAATTGAAAGGAACATCAATATTGTTGGTCACTGTCAGAAAATTTGTTGAAGAAAATATTAAAAAGAGAATGTCTCTTATTATGCAAGCATGGGATGTTGGAAGTAACATTATTTCATTTGGTTCAAAATTAAATGTTCTTTTACAAATTTCCTCCAAAGTGATTATAAACATGAAGAAGGGTTTTATAAAGATGAACTCACCACATTTTCTTTGAAGGTTTCAAATATGAATGAAATGAAAATAAAAGAAGAAGATTTACCTTCTCCTGCTCGGATAAAACAATTAAAGTTCTACTAGATTAAGAAGATAAAGATTCTAAAAGAAATTCTTGAGGAATGTGATGATGTGGCTACTACAAAAGAGGGGTTATATAAAATATTAACTGGAATATACTTAGCCGAAACCACAGGGGAAGTATAGGACCCCAAATTAATTCTAAATTATATATTCATGACAAGAGAGAAATTTCATTAAGTGGAAATATTGAAAGGTTTGTCAGCTAAGAAATTTAATAGCATCATTGAATATAATGAAAATGAAGTTGAAAATTGGTTGGTAAGCTATGAAAACAAAAATGAAGATATTGAAGATGTGCGTAGCCAAATTTCATTTGAATTAAGAGGTTTAGAGGGCATACTATTTGATATTAAAATTAGACATGAAATAAATGTATCCCCAATGAAAGATTATATTGAAGAGTGGTTAAAGAAAGCCTTAATCAAGATTACGAAGGAAAATCAAGAGGAAGTTGTTAGTACCATCCATGAAACTATCATCAAGGAAAATATAAGGACAACAGCAGCGTAGAAATGAGATATGAGATTCCATAACAATAAGTCTATATTGATCACCCTTTCTTCTTCCCTTTCAGAATTCATCTAGTTATATTTTTTCTTTCTTTAGAAAAGTATAATTGAGTTATGATTGCATCCTTTATCTTCTTTTCAGGTCATGTTGCTTGTGCCTTTTTCCAACCTTACTTCATTCTTCTCTCATATTTTCTTGTATATATTTATATTTTGGTCCATGGGAGCCCCAATCCCATTCCATTTATGGACGAACGCCTTTAATTTTCTAAGACTATAAAAGACAATATCATTTTTTAGAAAATCCCAGAGAACTGTGTCAAAGTTAATTTTGATTGTATCTTATACTTTTGATCTCTTGAATATAAGATATTTGAAATTAAATTGTCATATTCTATTTTGTATTTTAATAGAAATACTCTTTTAAATTGCTCTTATTTATGGGCCATATGTCCTTTTCCTTTTCGGTGTGATAAAAAATACTTTTGAAGTTGTGATGGATGTGAGGATCATTTCATTATTTTCTGAAATATGTTATTTAATTTATTTTCTACAGATGTTGTAAATAGAGACTCTTGGTCCATTTCAAAGGAAACCTTGTGTATATTTCTTATTTTCTTGAGCGATAAAGATCTGGGATTTGTTATTTTAAAATTTCCATTTATATATATCAATTGTCTCAAGATTATCAAGATCACATTTCAGATTATATGAGTACCACCTCTATAAGAACGAAGGGGGATTTTTAATCCTCATGAGGTTGTTGTTTCAGTCTTAACAGATTCAAACATCAACACTATTGTAGGTTGGTCCTCTACCTCCTCCATCTCCTCATCCTGTTGGGGAGGCTCATCCCCAACATATGTGTCAATATTTGCAAAATAATTAGATAATAATAATAATAAGATAATTGAAACAAAATGTTACAATAAATTACATGTGCATTAAATAAGACATAAAAATATGCAACTAGATATATCAAAACATAACGATAATATTATCTCTCTCATATGGTGGCTTGGCTGTTGTAAATATGATGTTTGGAAATCCTCTCTAGTCCATCCTCTCTTATGGGTATTGTACAATATCGAGGATAGGATTGTCCTCTCTAGCCAATAAATCACATACATCCCTATCAATCAGATTAATGGGAAACTTGAGTTGGCCCCTCTTGGGAAACAACTTCCCCCACATGTGCATAATGCATAAAGCATAGGCCTAGCAGGAAAGTGGGGTACTTCTGGTCAAGTGGCATGAACCCTCTAAAAACATTGTGTAAATAACTCTGACGTGAATGGGAAGAATTTTGTCCCATTTAAAACGACACGACAATGATCTAATGAAAAACAAAATTGTCTCAAAAAAATATCTGACCACCTAACAAATCAGGGCCTCTGCACTAAAATATATACATAATGAAACAAAGATAAACTAATGTGCTACCCACCAGAGCTAATGTGTGACAGTTTCAAGATGATAATTCATAGGCACCTAACCTCCTCTCTATCAAATGAGCATATCTGCAGCTAAACACCACGAACTTGGAACTTTGAAGATGAATGAATGTTTGGATGGACATATCTCTGCACATATGTCAATTGGGTCTCTCTTGCAACACCATGTGGTAGCTCAAGGAACCCTGTAAAATACTCCCCTCTCCTAGAAAACCCAATGATGAAATAAACATCCTCCTCCATGGAATGATACCACATATTAGAACTAACCCTGAATGCTTGTTGATCAATATCCCAATGACAGATCAATTGTTGTAACAATAAATAGTTCCCTCTGAGGGATGTGTCCTCCTCATAAAACTTGAGGAGGCCAACATCCATCAATAGGGCATGTGTTTATTGTGAAACAAGGTGAGGGAATAACTCCCTCTCCCTCTCCCTAGCCTCCCACTCACATACAAATGTGTACGTGTCGACTTGTTGATGTTGTAATTGCTACTCCTCCTCTCGTCATCATCATCTCTAATTCACATACAACTATTGTTAGGAATATATGAAT
>SNQJ01S0064794.1:6292-17949 GCA_010110895.2 Picea sitchensis
CCCTTGGTATGATAAAGAATGTAAAATTGCTAGGAAATCCATTAGGGATGCTTCTAATGAGCCCTTAAAACTCAATAAGATCAATTTGTACAAAGCCCTAATTAAAAGGAAAAAAATACACTATATTAATAAAAGGCAAGAGAAACTTTCACAACTATACAAGTTGGATTCCCTTAACGGACTGGAATTCCTACCTTAAAAGTCTTTATGAGTTCCCTAATGCCATGGACACCATTCCTATTGTCCCTACAAAAGAATATTTATTTTCTTTAGATGACATAGAGTTCAGGGTTAAGGGGCTCACAAATGGGAAATCTAAGGACATTGAAGGCTACCAAGATGAAATTTTTAAAATCGGAGTGTCAATCCCTATCCCTCACATACACAAGCTCTTCAATTCAGCAGTCAAGCACGGCTTCCCTAAACCGTGGACGCAAAGCCTCATTGTTCCTGTTTTTAAAAATGGGGATAAAAACATTCCCTCTAATTATAAGACCATTATGATTAGCCCGATTTTAGCCAAGCTTTATGGATTCCATTGGATATGGCCATGTGTGAGACCAATATGTGATTGGATATGGAAGGGCCATAGCACTATAAAAATGTTTAATGGTCTTCCCTTGTATAGTCAATGTTTGGAATGCAACCTCTTTTCCAACAGTAAAGAGCACTAAAGTATTATATTCCTGGTGTTGTGTATGGGTTGAAGAGGAAGGTATCCAAATAATCATAAAAATAAAGGGCAAGAGTTGGATGGTGTGTTAAGGAAATGGATAGACCTTCCAAATCACCACAGTGGAATACATAACATGGATATGTGGTATTCAGGAGTCAATGCAAGGATGCATTGTGTAGATATGACCTAGGGTATTGGCACATAGGTTTGTTGATTATGTTTGATGGCATTATGAAAAGATTGGTATACTAGAAAATGCAGGAAATTATAGTTCCATTCATTTAATGTGAATAACAGTTGGAAGTGATTGAATTTTAAGAGTAATGTAACTCTAAAATCACTCCAAAGAGTCATTGCAAATGTTGCAATGAAATGATAATTCACATGAGTAATAAAAAATGGTTTGGTTGAATGAAAGTTGATAAAATTGTAGGAAAAATGCTCTTAGATATGGCAGTGTAAGCCCTTGTAATGAATCTTTCCACCAATTTTTTTTTTTTTAATTTCCATCATCAAATGTTCACTTGTGAAGATATACTTATCATTTTTCTTGTATAGATTGGATTAAATGTTTATAACATAGGATTGTTTGGTATTCTTATGTAACAACCATAGATTTCCATGATAGGATAAATACCCAATGGTGCTCATTACCATATAAAAATTCTGCCATTATATTGATCACCAACATTAGATGGATCTTTTGCATATGAGAGGTATTTCCATTTACTTATTAATTTTCTATTTTTTGTTATACTCTTCTTCACACAATATTACAACTTTACTCATCCAAACCCACATAACTTTAACTTTCTGTTTTTTTGTTATACTCTTCTTCACACAATATTACAATTTTACTCATCCAAACACACATAACCTTTGTGATATTGTAGAAACAAGCCATGACTCTAGAGGCTTAGAAAACTATGAGTAAGATTCTTATTTTTAAATACTCAAACTTCTAAAGTATCATAGTTTGGAAAACCTTAAAAATCATTTCTCATAATCCTTAGGTCAATTTAACAATAACTTAAATCATGCATGAATAAAACTTAGGTCATGAATAAAACTTAGTTCATTATTTGTCATGTTTCTTAACCCATGCCTATATGTTGCATTATATCATTTCTTGATAAAGTTTATAATAACTTCTTCTTTTTAAATACTCAAACTTCTAAGATATCATAGTTTGGAAAACCTTAAAAATCTTGTCATAGGTTAAGTTAACAATAACTTAAACCATCAATGAATAAAACTTACGTCATTGTTTGTCATGTTTCTTAACCCATTGTTTGTCATGTTTCTTAACCCATGACTCTAAGTTGCATTATATCATTTGTTGATAAAGTTTATAATTATAATCATATAAAGGTGGCATAAATGGAGCGAATCCACTATTCTTGGACTTTTTTAACATTAAAATACTCGAGCCCCTCAACCTTAGGATCTCCACACATAACATAAATCATCCATGAATAAAACTTAGGTCATTGTTTGTCATTCTTCTTAACCCATGCCTCTAAGTTGCATTATATCATTTAAGTTGTATTATATTATTTGTTGATAAAGTTTATAATTATAATCATATAAACGTGGCAGAAATGGAGCGAATCCACTATTCTTGGACTTTTTTAACATTAAAATACTCCAGCCCCTCAACCTTAGGATCTCCACACATAACTTAATAGAGTTTATTAAACTTACGATGGTCACCTGGAAGGAGATGACCCATCACGTCGTATTTATTTTCATGAATGGCACGCAGACTTAACCAGTTATTAACCATGATTAATATGGGATTTAGGTTAATAAAAAATACACGAGGCAAAGCCCGTATGGGCCTCACCTTAGAGGCATTAATTTTCTCTACTAGTTTACTCCAATAGTACGCCATGCCTTAACTAAGGTGTAGTAACATGCCTTTCACATATTCAGTGGGTCAATTATCTTGAACGAAGAGCACTAGAGCCATACACTTTTCTCTATCCATTGTAGGTTTCGTCATTCTTTTGGATTTGCAGGCAGACTCCAACCCAAACTAAACGAATACCAAATATCGCATGTGATAGCTTTCTCCATTGCTATTGAGGGTTTGACAGTTCTATACTTATTTGGTTTATATATTTTGTATTCATTTAAATCGAGGTTTCTCTTACATCTGTGATTTAGACACAAGGAGACGTTGAGTTAGCATTAATGGCTTACCCGAACATCATACTTCAATGTGTATTCAAGCACTCAGGTAAAGGGAGAAGATAATTTGTTTTCTTGAATCTTTCACCGTATTCAAAATGTTTTGAACAAATTTTGGTTATGAATTTATATGTAGGGTTGGTTGAAACCCTTGGTGCGAAATCAAAACTAATAGCCAAGTAAATCACCAAGAACAATGGCTTGTATTCCAGAGCATACCCATGTGTGTTCATAGTAGATTAAGCTTTGTATTGAGGAAAACAATGCTGATAACATTATGTCGAGTCTAGACTCTCATCTCTGTGTTTTCAGAGGTTTGGTATCATTGTATTTTCTCATGCCAGTAATATTTACGACCTATCACTTAAAATTCTAAATTCTGATGAAGTAGCTAGGTTATCAATTTCAATTTTGTTTTTTTAGTGTAGAGCTGGTTAAACTCCAGCGTATGGGTATAGATATTGGATCTTAGACTCTTTTATTTTGTCTGTATTAGAAATTTATAAGCTTGACAGTTCAATGTTTTTGTGTTTTTATGAAGGGTTTGGAATATTCTATTCTTATTAATGAGGATGATGGCTCCACACTTTCTTGCATTGTTTACTCTGTCATTTATTTAAATGAGGCTTGGTTATAATATTGTTTTCAACCAAAGATTTTATTTCTTTCATTAGCACTATTTGTTTACGGACCATATTCTATATTAAAAATGGTTTATGACTATGAGAATTAACACTATCATTTTGATAATGGTTTTGTTGGGAATTAAATATTTCATACTTTTCTTTTTTTATTTTAATGAAACAATCTCCATTGTTTATTGTGCAAAGTATTTTTTATGTTCTTAATCAACATTTTTCTTTTGATAAACGAATAATCTTTGTGAATAACAAATCAACATTTTTCTTAAATAATCTTTCTTGAAAGTAACAAATGAATATATTTATATCTTTTCTTTTTAATTACAATAAATGAATAAGAAAATTTCAAGTCATATCAATTCATAGATTCTTCTATTTTTTCTTGTTCTTTTAAAAAGTATATTTTCAAAAAGAAGAAATTGTAATGGAATTCTAGTGCTTATGGATACCAACAGTTCAAATAATAAATAAAGCACAGATATATTTCTTATTATAGTCATAATGTAACTTAACTTTTGCAATTACTCTTTATTCTAATAATTGACATTCATTATAAAAGAAATATGAGTAAAAGAAGTGAAACATCTTCAATATTTGGGAAATAAAGTGAATTAGTTCCTCCCAATTATAGATGTGAACAACCAAAGTTACGTGTTCTTGTCACTCCTAGCCTAAATAATTATTTGATGGGGATTGAAATTTTTATAACCACTCCCACATTTTTTGAGTTTTGTTCACACAACCACAAAACTCATTTCTTCACAAGTACTCAATCCTACCTCATAACATACTTGTCCTTTAATAGATTGCCTAGGTCATTTCAGGTTGGTCTCATCCCTAACCCTATGGAACCTTCTTGGCCTACTTTTTTTCTAGCTTATTATTTCACATACCACACTTTTGGGAATATATTTCCACTTGTCCCATGGACCATAATTCATTTTGGTAGTATTTATCCTTTTCACTCACCCATGAAATAATGATTTAATCTTTGCAATAGGATTATCTAATGAGTTTGTTTCTTTTTAATTAAATAAATTAAAAATACAAGTTACAAAATTATCCTCATCATTGTTTATGATGACATAATTCCATATAAGTCTTTTCCAATAATTTCCACAACAGAAAATAGCACACAGTTAAATATTTACATGTTTCTAAGATGAGGGGTATTACATCCTCTCCCTCTTGAATTGAACACCAATCTAAATATGTGAGTTCCTGAACACATATGGTTATGTCATTCTCATGGATTCCTCCATTTACCAAGTAGTTTCCTCAAGACTAAAGTGTCTCCACTACACTTTAACCTTAGCGATGGCTCAGTTCCGCAACACAATTTCCTTCCTATGAAGAATACATAGCAGCTCCACCTAAAACTTGTCTATTGCATTCCATTTTACAACATGATTTATATCGTGTACACACTTCTTTAATAGTGAAACATGAAATACATTGTGAACTTTTAGGTTGGTTGGAAGTGAACGATAGGCCACTAGCCCTACCTTGGCTATCTCTTGAAATGGTCTGCAATATCTATGTGTCAATTCTATAATTTTTCTCAATTTTAATGCATTTCTATTGTGCATGAATTTAAGATAAACATGATGTCTAATGTTAAATTTTGCATGTGTTCTTTTCAAGTCTACAAATTGTTTTTGTTGCAATTTTCAAATTTTCTTTTTCTTTTTGTACAATTGTTTTCATTTCTTTTAACATATAACATATCTAGGTCCAAGATTGATCTAGGTAGATATCGGTGGCCACCCACCTTTTCCAACTGGCTCAAAACAATTTTCTCGCAATTTTGGTAATTTACTATTTTTAGCAGGTTTTAACTTCGGGGGCCATTTTGGGGCACTAAACGATGTTTTTTGAAAAGACAGGTTGGTTATATGAAATTTCCTTCGATATTGCGCCTAAAATGATTTTCCTCGACGATACCTTTCCAACGGGCTATCATACACCTAAAATGATCATATGCAAAAGTTAAGACGTGGGAAGTTGATGTACTAACTTACCCAAACGAGCCTACATGACTTTGCCTCATTGTAATCATCTTCTTGCGAATGTGAGTAGCCGTCACATCTCTTCTTAGAGATAAGATTCCACCATTCTAACGAGTCTTTCACTCTATATTTTTACAGTCTCTATACATTTATTTCATTAATAGAAATTGTGTAGTACTGTATCTCTATGTTTATGGTTGCACGTATAATATATTTATGTTATATTATTGGATATCCATGATATCTCTGTGCATTTATTTATTCTAAACTTTTGTTATTTGTTATATCTCGGCTCTCATTTCATGCCGAAAATAATCTGGATTAAAGATAAGCTTGTCAATATAGTTGTCCCAACTAACGTGTGTTTGGAATTTTCTATTGTACACATCCACTTGAGAAGGAACTTGTCTTTTTTTTTTTTTAAATAAAAGAAGTGAAGCGTGTTATATTACTATATCGGAAGAGTCAAAATAAAAAAACTATAAGTGATGCCGGTTGTCCTGCCTAAGCAGGAAACTAGGATAGTTGAGCATCCATGTCCAACTGTCACCAAATATGCAGAGTGATCAAAATTAACAGAATTGACGGTGGGGCATCCTGCCCGTAGGAAACCAGGACTTCTGAGTTCTGCGGTTTTTAAGCGTTTCTGCTAGCTAGCATTAAAATAACTTGGTATCTAGCTATACTAAAACATGAAATGAAATAACAACACCAAAACCGATTGCCAAATTTGAGCATTGCATGACCTTTAACTGTATCCCATTTCTTACTTATATACCGGTGCCTCCATCTGTGGAAAGAGTAGAGGTCTCGCGCCCGGGTTCGGACATTGCTTCTTTCTGGACACCAGAAAGGGACTTGTCTTTTTTTTTTTTTTTAAATAAAAAGAGGCGAAACGTGTTATATTACTATATCCAGAAGAGTCAAAATACAAAAACCATAAGTGATGCCAGTTGTCCTGCCTAAGCAGGAAACTAGGATAGTTGAGCATCCATGTCCAACTGTCACCAAATGTGCAGAGTGATCAAAATTAATAGAATTGTCGGTGGGGCGTCCTGCCCGTAGCAAACCAGGACTTACAGTTGCAGTTTTTAAACTGTTTCTGCTAGCTAGCCTTAAAATAACCTGGTATCTAGCTATACTAAAACATGAAATGAAATAACAACACCAAAACCAGTGCCAAGTGTTGAGCATTGCATGACCTTTGTATCCAGCTGCTTGCCTTATACCTCGGAGTGCCTCCATCTCGCCGGGAAAGAGTAGGGTCTCGCGCAGGTTGGACATTGCTTCTTTGCAGATGCTCTGGAGTGGGCGACAAAGAACATATCCAGCCGCTGGTCCATGCATCCGAGCCGGAAGATTTGATCGTCCAACTTTTCCCTTATCTCGAAGACCAGGTCGAGGTGCGTCGAGTCGGCTAGAGGTGGCTGGTGTGGATGGTTGCTTCCCATGTAATCCTCGCTGGCATTGGTCGCTTCTACCTGAAACCTGTTCTCTTGTCGAGCGCGGTCAGTGTTCCCTGCATCCACGGTAGGCTCGGGGGGAGCTTCCTCGATAATGTAGCAGGGGGAGTAGGGCACTTCTGTGCTTTCTGTTGCAGGGGCGAACACCTGGCTTTCAATATGCCTCGTGGTATCAGGGTTGGAGCTAGTACTCGGCTGCCAATTTCTCGGTGCCATGTCCAGGTTCTCAGGTCCTTCTTCTAGGACAACCTCCTCCACCACGCATGTCGTGAGAGGCGTACGTGATCTACGCTTCCTTCGTATTGCTACTATCACCAGAGCTGCCTCAAATTGCGCCTTCCGTTTGCGCCGCGACGCTGCTGCATACCAGGCCGTACCACGACGCGAATTCCCTCGGATGCGTGGCATGGCAAGAATGTAACGAGAAGTCCAAATGAATTTGTTGCTCGTCGGATTGCCCTGGAGGAACGGTGAGTGTGCCGAGTGCAGCTGCTGTGACAGGGGGGTGGGAGCGAGATCGTTACTGCTCAGTGTGTCTCCGAGCCGGAAGCCTCCCGAAACAAATGAGCACGAGAGCCATATCAATTGCCGTAATTAACACCATTAAAGGCTGGTTGTAAATGTGCAGGGGCCTCGTCATGTCTGTGGTACCCTTCCCTTACGCGAGGGGCCTCTTCATATCAAATTTGTTGCGCGGACTCATGCGAGGTTAATGGTCGTGGTGTAATGGCCAGTCGATGCATTAAATCGTGTCCTGGTGCATTCCCGCGTGGCATTATCGCTCCGCGTGTCACCCCCATCCGGGGGAAAGGGACTTGTCTTTAAGGATGCTTGATAATCATTATTGTATGGAAATTCAACCAAGTGAAGGTACTCTTTCCACTTTGTGGGACAATCCATCACATACATAAGTAACATATCTTGTAAAATTAGGTTAGTCCTTTCAATACAAATTTCATTTTGAGGATGGCATGTGGTAGTAAATCTCAACTCAGTATCCAAACCATTGAAAAAATCCTTCGAAAAATTCGAGGTGAATTCTATGTCCCTATTTGAAATTATAGTCTTAGGCATACGATGCATCCTAGGGATTTATTTCATGAATATTTCAGCAATATTTATCATTGATTTTATTTCATTGGAATGAAGTGTGCATATTTTGTAAGTTTGTCTACTACTACCATAATGGGGTCATCATGTTTCTTAGTTTTAGCCAATCTTGTAATAAAATCCATGTTGATTACTTCCCACTTCTACTCAAGAATGAGTATTGGATGCAATAACCCCCTTGGGCAGTTTGAACTTACTCGCACTCAAAGAACCTAGAAATATATCCATCCACTTCAATGTTCATTCGAGGCTAGAAATATTCTTTTTTCAACATTCTTACAATATTTTGGTAATGTGGGTGACCTAAGTAAGGTTTCTTATGCATTTCATCCAATATCAAAATTTTCAAATCTACCCTATTTGGAATTTAAATTATGTTCTTATATAGTAATAATCCATCGTGATTAGTTCTAAATTTTTACTCTTCTTCACTAGTGTCATTATTCTAAATTTTTTCTTGTAATTTTTCATAAATTTCATCATTTTTTGTTGTTGATTTAATTTTCAGTTTTAGATCATTTTGCAAATTACTATTGTAAATTGGATTTACTTTTCTAGTGCATTTGTTATTTTATTCTATTTTCAGTTATTGTGTTTTATCTCCAATCATACTCATTGAAGAAAGCTAAAAAAATTGTATGTCTTGCATTCGGGTTTTGCTTCGTGAAAAAGTATTTAAGAATGGTATTATTTGTTTTCAACAAAAATCTCCTACCCAACAAGTAGCATTTCCACAATTTTAAGGCATGCAAAATGCTGGTTAGTTCAAGATCATGTGTTACATAATTATTTTCATGATCTTTCAGTTTTTGTGACTCATAACAAATCACATGATCATGTTGTAACAACATTCCTCCTAATTCTTGTTTTGAGGCATTAGTACGAACCACAAAATTTTTATGTGGGTTTTCTATCTTCAAGATAGGTGTCTTTATCATAATTTCTTCAATTTTTTAAAACTCTTTTGACATTTTTTTTGTCTATTTAAATTTAGTTCCTTTCTTTTATAAAGAAGTTGTTAGATAAGTGAGTTTGAAAAACCCTTCTATGAATCTATTGTAATAATTCGTGATGCCCATGAAAGATTGGACTTCCAATACATCCTTTAGCACTCACCAATCTAGAATGACCTTGACATTTTATGGGTCAACTAATATTCTTTCTCAGGAAATTACATATCCCAAATATTGTACTTTATGTGAGAAAAATTCACATTTACTTTTGTTAAAGGGATTCATAATGTCCATATCTAATTTATAATGCATTTTATCTATGTCCTCCTCTTTGATTTTAATTTGTTGATATCCGCAAATCTATCTTAGAGAAAATCTTAGCTCGTCCAACTTGATCAAACAAGTCATGAATGTGGGGCAAAGGATATGCGTTTTTAATAGTCATCTTGTTAACTTGTATGTAGTCAACACACAATCGAAAGTCTGGTGAGACCCATACGTGTTCATAAGGGTTTTGCGTCATGGATTTTTGATTAACCTAAATCCCATATTAATTGTGGTTAGTAACTAGTTAAGTCTACATGCTACTCAAGACAATAAATACGATGTGATGACCGCCGTGAGTTTAATAAACTCTATTACGTTATGTGTGGAGAGATCCTTAGGCCCACGGGCTGGAGTAGTTTAACTTTAACAAAGGAAAAATCTTAGATTCACTCTATTCATACCACCTTTATATGATTATAATTATAAACTCTGTAAACAAATGATATAATGCAACTTAGAGGCATGGACTAAGAAACATGACCAACGATGACCTAAGTTTTATTCATGGATGGTTTAAGTAATCGTTAAATTTACCTAGGGGTTATGAAAAATGATTTTTAAGGTTCTTCGGAGTATGATAATAACTTAGAAATTTGAGTATTTAAAAAGAAGGAGCTTACTTGTAGATAATATGAGAGTTATGTAAACTTCTAGAGTTATAGTTTGTTCCTACAAGATTTATGTGGATTTGGAGATTTATGTGGATTTGGATAAGTAAAATGGTAATACTGTGCAAATAAGAGTACAACAAAAGCCAAAAACTTAATAAGTAAATGGCAATACTTGTAATGAAGAAAAGATTTATCTAATGTTGGTGATTCATATAATGGAAGAATTGATATATGGCAATGAGGGTTTTTGATTTTTTATCATGTTGTGAAAATTCCATGACCATTAGATAAGAATATCAAACAATTGTATGAAATAAACATTTAATTCAATCTATATAAGAAAAATACTAAGCGTATTTTCACAAATACAAGTTTGATGAGAGAAATTAAAAAAAAACAATGGTGGAAAGAATCATTACAAATGGTATGAGATAATGGTAAAACCACTAAGACCTTATAGGCTCAAAGAAATTAAAATTTTGTTTGTTTATATTGAAAAATAATTTCTCTTATAAACAAAATCATCGATCTCATTATGTTTTTCACATATCAATAACAAATTAACATTGTTGACATATCAGAATCAATAACAAATTAACATGGTTCAAGAACCTGAAAAAACAATTCAAAGTGAACCCTAGATGTATGTGGAATTAAACAATGATCATCCACAAGAAATTTCTACAAGACTTTTTGAAACCATGCGTATCTAAAAAAAAAATTTGTAAAATATAAAGACTAATGATGAAATGCTACTTAAATGATGAAATGTTACTTAAAAGATAATAAAAAACAAGAAAAATTAAAATTAAATGAAATAACATGAATAAAAATAGAATAAACTTCCACTAATGCAAAAAGAACTTTCTAACGAAGAATAACATTAACGTAAGAAATATCAAACCAACATCCATAAAATAGGAAGTGAAACGAGCCTCACCTTATGGGCACGTATGGGCCTCACCTTGGCGCCATTAATTTTCTATGCCAGTTTATTCCAACAATACCCGATGCCTTAACTAAGGCATAGTAACATGTCTTTCACATATTTAGTGGGTCAATTCTCTGGAATGGAGAGCACTAGATCCATAGGCTGTGCTCTATCCATCGTAGGGTTTCATCGTTCTTTTGGATTTGCACGCAGACTCCAACCTGAACTAAGCGAATACCAACCATCGTAGTTGATAGCTTTCTCCATTTCTATTGAGGGTTTGACAGTTCTATACTTATATTTGGTTTATAGATTATGTATTCATTTAACTCGATGTTTCTCTTACTTCTGTGATTTACAGATAGGGAGACGCTAAGTTAGAGTTAATGGCGTACCCAAGCAGCATACTTCACTGTATATTCCAGAACTCAAGTAAAGGGAGAAGTTAAGTTTTGTTCTTGAATCTTTCACCTCATTCAAAACGTGCGTTTTTAACAAAAGTTTGGTTACAAAATTTGATGGAGGGTCACTTGAAACCCTTGGTGAGAAATGGTTTATGACTATGAGAATTACCAATATCGTGGCTTTGTTTTGAAATAAATATTTCATCTTTTTTCAATGACAACAATGTATTGTTTATTGTGCAAAGGATTATGTATGTACGACCCCATTCTGAACCAGACCTCTGCGCGTGGAACCGGTACGACCTCTGCCGGATACCCTGGTTCATCTCTGAAACCGTG